>JAQQSW010011247.1:0-12805 GCA_028646575.1 Pseudocheirus occidentalis
GTCACCTGACCTTCAAGCAATCTGGGGCTTACAGCAATGGAGACCCTCTCCCAGAGCCAACTCAGCAGAAGATAAGCCAAATAAGGTTAAGACTGCTTTCACTGGACACCCACATGTTTCCAGGTCCTTTGTCTCAGAAAGATTCCAGAGCTTGGGTCATGGGTTGGGCCTCCCTGGCCAATGAGAGTGAAGGCCAGTTGCGGGTTGGGTTTACTATAAAAATCATGGGCCGGCTCCTACCTGTGCTCTCTACCTGCTGCCATGTGGGTGGCGGGGACAGGGTCCTTTCTGATGAGAACTTTCTCAAAGACCCACAATGAGGGGGACCCTGCCACCTACAGAGAGCCCATTGTGCTTTGGAACAGCTTTAATTGTAAGGAATAATGCAGTTTGGGGTTACTAGGAACCCTGGAATGTCAGGGTACAGGGAGGCATCTGCCTGGAATAAATTTACACACTCAAACCCTCTTCCAGTTCAAATGACTACTTTACTGTAAAGCCAATAGTAGCAGGCAGGGTTCCTAGTGAACCTGCAACTTAACGTGGGTGATACTGATACTTATTTACAAAAAAGGGACAGTGAAAAGATCTTGGTGGGATTAAGGAGTGGAAAATAGCCTGGAGTGGTCCAGGTGCAATAGTGAAAGGAATAAAGCAGTTTGGGGTGGGGCAAGGTGCAATAGAGGGAAGAGTAATCTGGGTGGGTCAGGAGTGACAGTGAAAGGACTCAGATATCTAGGTGGGCTGGGTAGGGCCACATGCCTAGGGCAAGAAGCCAGTGTTCTGGGCTGCTGAAATATATGGGAAAATTAAGGGCTTTCAAAGACGTTTTCCTTTTATAAATCCAGTCCGATCACCCCATCAGGAAGATAAGCTTCTCCAGGGAAACAGGAGAATATTCCACTTACTTGCAACTTCCCTGTGTCTTTTGGTTTCATTTATAGCAAGAATGCCAGTATTTAAATGCTTTGGAGCAAAGATGTCACATTTGGAGAATCAACAGTTTAAATTAAAATTCATGTTATTTAAGAAGTGTGATCATTTTCTTCTTCTGCCACCTTTCCTTAAATTCTGTCCCTGACCCTGCAGAAATCAAAAGGGACCATGTAGGACTAAAGCAGGGATGGGGAACACGGACTTGGAAGCCACACGTGGCCTCAAGACCCAAGGTTCCTCCCCCCAAAAGGGCACTTTTTTATTTGTTTTAGTCCATGTGAGCCACCACACCTCAAAGTCACCACCGCTAATTGGTGAACCTTTCTGTATCATTAAATCGCAATGGTCAAACGCTTTCCAGCTTCGGAGATCCTGCCAAAGATTTCAGTAAGGACAGCCAAAGTCACCTCCATACAATGAGGAGAGAAGGATCTGTAAAATGGGGATAGTGGTATGCGGGGTTACTGGGAGGCTCAAATAAGATATCTGTAAAGTCTGTTGCAAGATGTTGAAGAGGTGCCCAAAGAGGGTTAGGGTTTGCTTGAGACCCCAAAATACCAACATGTCGGGTCCTGCTGAAAGAATTCCACTCGAGTCTTCTCAGCCAAAGAAAAAGTAAAGTTTATTGAAAGATATGGGGTAGACTCTTACAGAGCAAGTCTCTGCTAAGCTATCCTAAGGCGCTCTCACCTAGACCAAGTCTCTGCTAGGGCATTCTGTGGCTCTGTCACATGGGAAGTCTCTGCCAAGCCATTCCATGGTGCTCTCGTAAAGCATGGAGGGAAGATGGGTTCTTATATACAGAGGAGCCTAGGGGTGGTTCAGAGGAGGAGCTGGGGAAGGGTCTTCAGGAGGAGGCAATGAGGTCTGACTCCAGTAATGAGTTTGAGGAGGGACTTCAGGTGGAGTTAATGACAATCAGACTCGAAGAGGTTTCCCAGAGTATGTACCTCAAAGATTGAAGGAAAGCTCAAAAGAGGGGGAGGGTCCCAGAGCCTACACCTCATCAATGTAATCACAATTGTACAAACCAACTCTTGGGTGAACTAAGAAGGAACAAAGAGACGTCCATGACCACTAAAGCGCAGTTTAGATCTCAACAGTTCAAGATATCAGTCAAGAAACATTGTTTTTTCTTTTTCGTTTTTTCAAGGCAGTTGGAGTTAAGCGATTTGTTCAAGGTCACACAGCTAATAAGTGTGTCACGTGTCTGAGTTCAAATTTGAACTCAGGTCCCCTGGACTCCAGTGCTGGAGCTCTATTCACTGCGCCACCTAACTGCTGGAAGAAACATTTATTAAGCACCTATATGCTAAGCACTGGGGATTCAAATTCGAAGAAGAAAGTCCTTACCCTCCAGAAATTTGCAGTGTGATGAGAGAAGACAAGACATCAAAAGGAATTTGGAAAGTGGGAGAGGAAAGGCAGTGGAACTTTCAAGTCCAGAAGCAGAGATGGAGACCTCCAAAGGAGAACAGCGGGTGGGAAGAGAAGAGATGGCCGAGCTCAGGGGCCGGACCTTAAAAGGAGGTTTGGGGAAAAGCTCCCTGCTCCACCCTTCAATCCGAGGGTACTGATGAGCTGTGAATATCAAGGCTGATGTGATCGTGCAGGATGGTGAGACTCCTGATTGCATGATGAAGACGGCTCCAAACGTAAAGAACATGGCAAGTGTGCAGCCCCACACCTGCTCCTCCTCCTTTCTCTTTCAGCTGGTGGAGGCCCTGGGGAAAGGTCTTCATTAGCGATTCTGATTAAATACAGATTTGCTGGGAAATGAGGAGAGAGCTTTTTGGTTAAAAGGCGGTTTTAAGCCTAACTCTGCCTCCCATTCTCCTAGCTCTTTCCGCATGACCCCAGCAGAGCCATTAGCTTAATTCTCATTAACAGATAATTGAGAAAGTGACTGTAATCAAGTGTCTTTGGAGCTGCTGAATGCTGGCATTTGCATAGTTTTCAGCCTTCTACCTTCAGCCCCGCTAATCACAGAGATCCCATTATTAGACTAACTAGGGAACAATTAGAAATAACTTTCTATTCATTATCAGGTTATTAGTGCCTCATTTGAGGGAAGGTTTTTCATGTTTTTCTTACTTTACCCTCATCTTAGTTACTGATTCCCCACAAATCTAAGGCTAGGCTCTGAAATCCTGAACTCCCTCCTTAACTCCTCCCAGCAAACATCCAGTGGTTCCACCGCAGTCCCCTCTGGCAAGGAGAACCTGATGATTTAAAAGCAATTTACACATCGTAGAGGTACCAGATAAATCAGTCCAGAAATGTTTCCCAGGTTTCTGCAGTTTGGAGGGCTAGGCCATGCTGCCAAATAGACAGGTGAGTGAGGATAAGGCCCTGCTTCAAGGAGCTCTAGGGAGGGGTTGTAATGGGAATGGGAATTTGAAGATCTTTCCTGCCCCTTAATAGACCTAGGGGAGTTTGAAGACCTCCCCTGCTTTGAAAGTAAACTCTGCCCGCTAAAAGGCTGAATGTAATCCCGTGGAACCAGTGATGGAGGGAATTTGCTGAAGGTGGAGCAGAGCCCATAGGAAGCTGCTCAGAGTTAGGGAGATGATCAGGGAGAGAGGACACTCAGGCAAGGAGCTAGAGAGTCTTGTGAGTAGATAGTGATTTTGTATTGGTTTGTGGGAAGGCTGAAGGATGCTGTAGTTCTCAGTGTTATTATGGTTTCTGAATGTGTTTGGTACTGTGATAGAATTGGCTTACTGGTTTTGGGATTCAGTTTTCTAGTGTCTAAATAAATGCTTCAGTTATGTCCTCTATCTGGAGAGTTTGGCATATTTTGCAATCAAAATAGTCATGTGATACTTATAGTCATGGTCTTTGTGGTGATTGTGGGCACTATAAATATTGCATTGGTGCTATAGGGGTGGGGAGAGAATGCACTGAAGAAAAGATAACAGTAGAGTTAGACTTGGGGGGCAAAAGACCTGAGTTTCCAATCCCACTTGACACTACCTATGTAATCCTGTGTAAATCATTTAACCTCTCTGGGCTCAATTTCCTCAGCTATAGAATAGGATAATGCGTGCAGTAATTAAATCATAGGCTTGTTACGAGCTCTGTTCTTGTATCTTCATCTGCTTATCAGATATTTCAAACTGGACTTAGGGTAGTTATCTCAAACTCTAAGTCCAAAGTAGAACACTTTCTCCTAAAACTCAGCCCTCTCTTGAACTTTCCAATTCCTGTTGACACCAACAATCCTTTCAGTCACCAAGATTCACAGTTATGTCACTATCTTTGATTCTTCCTTCACCCCACAGATCCAGGTACTAAATCTCGTCAATTCTACATCACAATATTGCTCTCCTTCTCTACATTTACCCATCTAGTCCAAAAAATCACCTTTTGCCTTTTTACCAAACCCATAACTAGTGTCAATGCTTTTCTAAGATATCCTTCACACAAATGCTAAGGTGCTTTTCCTACAGTTAAGGTCTGACAAATGTCAAATCAGGAAATTCTGATGATTCCTGTTGCTTCTGGGATTTAAGTTTAAACTCTTCTGCTTAGCTTTTAAAGCTGGTTCTTTTTTCTTAAATTTATTTTTAGTTTTCAACATTCACTTTTATAAGATTTTGAGTTCCAGTTTTTCTCCCTCCCTTTCCTCCTTCCCCAAGATGGCATGCAATCAGATATAGGTTATACATGTACAATCATATTATACATATTTCCACATTAGTCATGTTGTAAAAGAGGAATCAAAACAAAAGGGAAAAACCATAAGAGAGAAAATAGTCTGCTTTTATCTGCATTCTGACTCCATAGTTCTTTCTCTGGATGTAGACAGCCTTTCCCATCATTAGTCTTTTGGAATTGTGTTAGATCATTGTATTGTTGAGAAGAGCTAATTCTATCAAGGTTGTTCATTGCACAATGTTGCTGTTACTGTGTACGATATTAACCTGGTTCTGCTCATTTCACTCAGTATCAGTTCACATAAGTCATTCATATCTGATCAGTTACAATGTTGCTGTTACTGTGTACAATGTTAACCTGGTTCTGCTCACTTCACTCAGCATCAGTTCACATAAGTCATTCACAGTTGATCATTGTTACAATGTTGCTGTTACTGTGTACGATGTTAACCTGGTTTTGCTCATTTCACTCAGTATCAGTTCATATAAGTCTTTTCAGGTTTTTCTAAAATCTGCTTACTCATCATTTCTTTTAAAATTTTTTCTATTTATTTTTGGTTTTTAGCATTCATTTATATAAGGTTTTAAGTTCTAAATGTTCCCCCCATCCTCTGTTCCTCCCTCCCCAAGATGGCACACAATCTGACATAGGTTATACATGTATAATCATATTACACATGTAAGTCTTTCCAGGCTTTTCAGAAATCCCCGTTCATCGTTTCTTACAGCACAATAGTATTCTATTACATTCATATACCATAACTTGTTCAGTCTGTCCCCACTTAATGGGTATTTCCTCAATTTACAATTCTTGGCCACCACAGAAAAAAAGTTGCTATAAATATTGTTGTAAATGTGGGTCCTTTTCCCTTTTTTATGATCTTTGGGATACAGATCTAGTAGTGGTGTTGCTGGATCAGGAAGTAGGCACAGTTTTATAGTCCTTTGGGCATAGTTCCAAATTGCTCTCTAGAATGGTTGGATCAATTCACAGCTCCACCCACAATACATTAGTGTCCAATTTTCCTACATCTTCGCCAACATTTGTCATTTTACTTTTCTGTCATATTAGCCAATCTGACAGGTATGAGGTGGTACCTCAGAGTTGCTTTAATTTTTGTCTTCTCTAATCAATAGTAATTTAGAGCATTTTTTCATATGACTATACATATCTTTGATTTCTTCATCTGAAAACTGTCTGTTAATATCGTTTGGCCATTTATCAGTTGGGGAATGACTTGTATTCTTATAAATTTGATTCTATTCTCTGTATGTTTTTAAAATGAGGCCTTTATCAGAGACATTGGCAATAAAAATTGTTTCCCAGCTTTCTGTTTCCCTCTAATCTTGGTTGCAATGGCCTTATTTATACAAAACCTTTTTAATTTAATGTAATCAAAGTTATCCATTTTGCATTTCATAATGTTCTCAATCTCGTTTGGTGATAAATTCCTCCCTTTTCCATAGATCTGCCTTCCTTGCTCTCCTGTTTGTAAAACTAGTTCTAATGCACAATCTGGTTCTAATGTGCACTTTCTTCTCCTTCCTATAATGTATGGTCCAGCTAAAGTGGCCTTAATAATAACTAGCATTTATGTAGTGCCTTAAAATTTGGAAAATGCTTTACAAATACTAACTTATTTTACTCTCACAACAACCTTGGGAGGTAATACCACTGTTATTCTCGTTGTATAGAGAGGAAACTGACTGGCAAGAGAAGTCAAGTGACTTGTCTAGGGTCACACCGTAGTGTCAGAGGTCTTTCTCTTTCCACCACTACCTTCCTACCTCTTTGCCTTCACAGTGGTTGTCCCAACATGTCTGGTATGCACTCCAACCTCACCTTTGCCTCCTAGGGACACATTTGTTTCCTTAAAAACATTGCTTAATTGACACCTGTTGCGTAAAGCATTTCTTGATCTTCCCAGCATGAGTACCACCAACTCCCTTATAAACTCACCTCGTATTTATCTTGTGTACACATTTTGGTATGTGGATGTACATCTTGCCTCCTCTGATAGCATGTAAATTCCTTTACTGTTTGGGGTTTGGTTTTTTTTGTCATCCTGACACCAAGCTAAGCACAGTACCTGGCTTTAGTAGTCAGTTAGTAAATGTTTATTGATTGACTGATTGTCATTATAGCAATTTACAAATTGCTCGCGTTACTCTTAGCAAATGAAAAAACTGAGTGGTTAAGATCAGACAGGTTAAGGTCTTCTATTGTCCAACACCGAGGGAAGGGAATCAATACTCAGTCCTGCAGGCATTCAGGGAAGGAGGAATTCAATATGATTTGGAGATTTGGATTAGAACACTTCTTCCCGGACCACTTCCCCAGCTCACTCTCCTACAATACTTGCAATTTGGGGTTATTCTTAGAGGGAAACTACTACTTTGGATTCCAGGAGTAAGCCTACGAGTGGCTACTATGGCTATTGTCCTTCACAGACTCCATCCATATGTTTCTCAGTAACAATCAACTAAGAGGCTTAATCAGCTCCTAAGAAAGATATTTTCTAGGATGATTTTGTTAGGACAGTTGGCAGAAAACACAAATCCCTCCCAAAAATACACATAACATCTGTTGGATAACATCTGTTGAAATCAACCTCAAAGTCCCAAGATCCTCCCAAGAGACCAATTCCTCCTATTCTGGTCTATTTGACAGGAGATCAACAAATTAGGAGGCAAGACTAGAAGACAAAAGTTCTAAGCATATTGTGACCAGCACAGTTGTATGGCCCAGGAACCAGCTGAATAGAAGAGAGACAGGGATGTATGCGATAGTCTGTTTATCATAGAACCATTTCATACAGAGCCAAGATACAAGAAAATCACAGGGTTTATATACCCTATAGCAGAAACTCTAAGGTAATTGAAATGCAAGGACCCTCCCTAGCCTAGGCCAAGGCTCTTTATCCATTAAGACTTCATCCTAGGACTATGTCCAGAGGCACAAACAAGACTTGCTAATTAACCACCCTGAATTTTCTTTAGTTATTCATAGGATCAATGGAGGCATCTACAGACAAGATTATACTCTTCCTACATATCTGCTAATGACCTCATAGAAGAGGGGAGCATTTCCATCATGGGGACAGGGGACCCGGAAAGTCTAGTCTCCTCCATAAGCAGTATTAGGTGATGGGCAGCAGCTGCCAGTTGGAGGCAGTCCCTAAACAAAGTAAGACACGTTTACATTTGAGGTTCTTTGAAGCCTTAGGATGACATGAGAGCCGCACAAATAGCCTATCCAGTGAGGCTGCTAGGTTACTTTCCTTCTTTGGGAGTTTTAGTATATCAGATGATTTGGGGGAGTTGATTTGGGTATTGATGATGAGATTAAACTATATTAAACTTGGGGTCTCAGGAAATACCAACCATCAGGTTTGTTGAAGTGGGATAATGAAGTTGATGTTAGTCTTATCAGAATATCCTGGAGGTACAAGAAATATTTAACATAGTGGAGACCTCCTTCAAGAAAGAATCAGTGGGGTGGCTAGGTGGTGCAGTGAATAGAGCACAGGCCCTGGAGTCAGCAGAACCCGAGTTCAAATCCAGCCTCAGACACTTCACACACACACACACACACACACACACACACACACACACACACACACACACACCTAGCCATGTGACCTTGGGCAAGTCACTTAACCCCAACTGACCTACCTTCCCCCCTCCCAAAAAAAAAAAAAGAATCAGTAAGACCTAGCCTGAGGGTCTCTACACAACCTTGTAACTGTTTCCTTGACTTCTAAGGTTGCTTTTTGTAAGGTTAAGATGTTTTATTCAAACTCATATTTCACTTCACTCATCTGTGAAAAAGAGGGCTTGAAAAACTTGAATGGAATGGTAGTGAGATACACTTTTAACACTTGTAGGATGCAGACGTGGACATAAATAACTCACAGCTCCTGGTTGTGAAACTCCTGGTGTTGGAAGCCCTTTCTTCAAACAACAATTGTGCACATCCTTTGGTGAAACTGTTTGCTGGGTGGGCCACTCACTCACTTCAGGCTCCCAAGGTCTGCTCATTTCTTGGGTCTGTAGCTGGTACTTATCTCTGCAGCTGCCTCCTTCCTTGGATGACAGTCTCTTTACAAAGTGTCTAGCCTTGGTTTCTGCTCCAGAATAGATGAATTATTTCCCAATGTCTTCCCCCTCTCTCCTAGACTATTTTAATAACTTCTAAATTAGTCTCCTAGCTTTCAGATTTTCTTTTCTTCAGCCCATCATTCACACATGTCAAATTTAATATTCCTACAGCGCAAATCTGATCATGTCATTTCCATTCTCAAGCATCTTCTGTGGCTCCCTATTGTCTTTAAGATAAAACACAAACTTCTCCATTGGCCATTTAAAATTTTTTAGAGCATGGCTCTAGCTTACCTCTTCAAACCTTTCCTACTGCTTTCCTTTATTCATTCTTTGTTCTAACCAAACTGGCTGCTATTCCCCAGACTTAGCATTCCATCCTTCACTACAGTACGTGAGCATGGACTATTTTCCCACATATGGAATGTGCTTCTTTGTCATCTGTGCCTCTTAAAATCCTTAGCTTTTCCTTCAGGAAGCTTCATACACTTGCTATTAACAGAAGTCATCTCTGACCCCCCATGGTGTTTGTTCCCTCCCCAAATTACCTTATATTGACTCAATGCAAATGAGGTAAGCTCTTTCATTAGACTTTATGTTCCCATTACCTAGCACTGTGCCTGACACAAAACTGATATGGAACTGAACTGAAATGAGGAAAGGCTTGGTTTGTCATCACAATCATGCAGAAGCATTTACTGATTGTCAAACGTGCAAAGGATTGCCAATCACCCATAAACCAGCAGCAGATCAGAAAACACTTGCTTGAAGGCAGCTGGGTAATACAGTGTTTAGTGTGTCTGAAGCAGGAAGACTGGGTTCAGATTTGACCTCAGATACATACTAGATGCGTGATCCTTGGGCAAGTCATTTAACTTCTGCCTGGCTCAGAGATCATAATAGCACCTACCTCCCAGGGTTGTTGTGAGTAGAAAAGGAGTCGATGTTCACGAAACAGCCTTGCAAACTTTAAAGTATATATAAATGCTGTTGTTATTATGAATACTGTGGTGCAGGGCCTAGTGAGGTAGGGGAGAGACACAAAACTGAATAAAATGCAGCTTTTGCCTGCAAGGGGCTGGTAAGCTAAATATGAGGACTATGATATGTACACAAATAAGTACAATCTATTTAATTAGGGACCAAGTCCACGGCATAGGAAGATCAGCTGAAAGAACTGGGCAAGTTTAGCTGAATGAGAGAAGACTGGGAGCACACCATAACTGTCATCAAGTTTTTGAAGGGATATCATTTGAAGGAGAGATTAAGCTTGTTTTGTTTGAAGGCAAAACCAGAAGCAATGAATGGGTAGGAATTGGTGGGAGGCTAGGTGGCACAGTGAATAGAGCACCATCCCTGGAGTCAGGAGGACCTGAGTTCAAATCCAACCTCAGACACTTAACACAAAAACTAACCTTATGACCTTGGGTAGGTCACAACCCCAATTGCCCTTCAAAAAAAAAAAGACAAAAAATTGGGTAGGAGTTGGAAAGAGGCCAATTTAGGCTTGATAATATTAGGAGAAACTTTCTAACAGCTCTACCTGCCCCCAAGTGGAATCAGTGGACTGCCTCAAGAAGAGAGGGCTTCCCCGCACGAGGAAACCCTCAAGCATAGGCTCAAGCATAGATTCTAGTTAAAGATGTTAACAGTGGGAATTCCTTTGGTGAATAGGTTGAAGAAGGTGGCCCTTAAGGTTGCTTCTAACTTAGATTCTATAAATTAAATACCCACTATGTATCAGACACTAGAGATATAAAGCTGGGAATATCATGCTCAGCTTGACCCACAACAGAAAGAGATCCTTCAGTCTCAGCCTCCCCAGGAGCATGGATTATAGGTGTATGCCATCCTTCCTTTATCTTAGTCTCTATACTTTGGAGAGCTTTGCCTTTCATGGAGATTAAAGTTAAGAGTGCATGGGGGTGGCTAGGTGGCGCAGTGAATAGAGCACCAGCCCTGGAGTCAGGAGTACCTGAGTTCAAATCCGGCCTCAGACACTTAATACAAAAAAACTAGCCATGTGACCGTGGGCAAGTCACTTAACCCCAACTGCCCTCCAAAAAGCAAAAAAAAAAAAAAAGAGAGTAACTGGTGCATGGTAACATTACTAAAAAAGCTGTTCTTAAGTTTTTATGGGTCCATATAACGTCCATGCTCTCATGAACAACAGTTTGGTTGTAATGAGGCTTGGGTTCCAATACAGTTGATTTCTTCAGTTCTCAAAAGGGTTTTTTGAGGGTTATGTCCGAAGGTTCATTTATCTGTAGGGAATTTGTCATCCATTAGTTTAGGAGGCATAGCAAATTTCTAGTGTTTAATTCTGGTCACTTGATCGTGTCTTTTTAGATATTCAGGAAATATTCCATTTTTGCAACCTGCCATTGTATCTTCCATGTATCTTGGGCTCTGTATGAAACAGGTCTGCAATAAATAGATTATGGAATACAACCCCATCTCTCTCCCTCTTTCTTATTCAGCTAGAAGCTCGCTCTCGCTCTCTCTCTTTCTCTTTCTCTTTCCCTCTCCCTCTCTCCCTCCCCCCCTTTATTTCACTCAGCTGGTAGCTAGGCCCAGACTGTGCTAGCCGCAGCATTCCATCATTCTCATCTTTTTTTGGAGGCGAGGAGGCTTCAGATAGAAACGGTGTGAGGGCAGGCTGCTGTTACTCTTTTTGTATTTAATATTCTAAGGACTACTGTGCAGGTAGATAACAGGACTACTTTTTGTAACTTAATAAGAGTACTGGATTATAAGCTTGTCTTCTAAAGACTCAAAGTAATTCTTTAAGAACAATTCCAGTATTGAACAGGATATGTGCCTCATCTCGTTCCTCCCAGAACTATCATATTCTTTTTGTGTAGTTTGTAAATATGTATACACACACATACACAGACACAGATATTCTATTTGTTTATGCGATGTACGAGGCCTTGCCCTATCCACTGAATATGTGGTTTAATCATTGGTGAGTCTGCTTTTGAACATGCATAACGAAAGGGTCCTTCAGAACATGCTCAATAATCAGTTTCAGCATTCGCCAATTAAAAGATTTTTTCATCACTGCTAACTATGGCAACAGAAAAAACAGAGCAGAAACTGGATAGCATCCAAATGGATACTAAGACTAAAGACATGAAATCTGCGAAATTATAATTAGATTAGAAGCAAGGAAGAAACTGCCTTTCATATCTATTTGTAGGGGAAATAAATATTTCCTGCTTATATCCTTTGGTCATTTATTAATTGGGGAATTACTCTTACTATCCATTTTATCTCATTTATTTATTTTACTATCCATTTTATTTACCCATTTATTATCCACTTAATCTCACTCATTTATCTTATCATCTCCCTTATTTGGCTTCCCCTATCCATAGATCTGAAAAACAATTTCTTCCTCCCTTCCAATTTAATGACAGTTTCACAGCTTTTACGTCTGTGTCTGTGCAGCCTTTCTTGCTGCATGGTAAGAGATGCTGGTCCAAACCTAGTCTCCGCCAGCATGCTTTCTGGTTTTTGCTGGTTACTGTACACCTACGTTGGTGGTATTTACATAACGCTGTAAGATTTTCAAAGTGCTTTACAAATACTATCTCATTCCATCCTCACAACTTTGTGAGGTAACTGTTATTATTCTCCAAATTTTGCTAATGAGGAAACTGAGGCAGACATATTAAGTGAGTTGCTAACCTTCGCATAGCTAGTGTCGCAGGTCATGTTTGAACTCAGATTCTTTCGAACTCCAGGTCCAGAGTCCTATCCACCACGCCACCTGGTTGCCAATACCCAATCATTTTGATGTATATGTAATGTAGTTTGATATCTGGTACTGCTAGGTCCCTTCCTTCCGCCCCACCCCCCCTTTTCATTATTTTCCTTGAGATTCTTAAGCTTTTGTTCTTCCAGAGGTATTTCATTACTACCTTGTCCTATTCTTTGATAGTCTGATAGGTATGGCAGTGAAGACACAAATTAATTTAACTAATATGCTCATTTTTATTACATTGGCTCTGCCAACTCTTCAGCAACTACTATTTCTCAAATGACTTAGGTCTATCTTATTTCCATCAAGAATGTTTTGCAGGGGGCGGAGCCAAGATGGCGGC
>JAQQSW010011248.1:0-12805 GCA_028646575.1 Pseudocheirus occidentalis
AAAAAAAAAAAAATAGTGATTTAGAGCATTTTTCCTTATGTTTAAAGATATCTTTAATTTCTACCTCTGTAAATTGCCTGTTCATATCCTTTGACCACTTATCAATTGGGGAATGAGTGGCATTCTTGTAAATTTTATTTAATTCCCTGTATATTTTCCCTATTATTTTTGAGGCGATTACCATCTTCCCAGTGCCCTAGCCTTGTAAACTAGGTGCCATCTTTGACTCCTATCACTAAACTTCCCAGCTCACCCCAATATCCAAGCTCTTGCCAGGCCCTGACAACTATAGCTTTGTAAATACCTTTGTAACTTCTCAAATGCACTCCTTTCTCTCCTGTGATCCTGCTACCATGCTGGTGAAGGGACTCCTCTCCTCCACATATCTATTGCAAAAACCTTCAGGTTGGTCTGCCTGCCACTTCTCTTTTCCCCATCTAGTTCATTCTCCCCTAACCCACCAAAGTGATTTTCATAAGGCACAGGTCTAACCATATATCTGTTCCAACTCAGTAAACTCTAGTGACTCCCTCCTCCAGGATCAAATATAAAATCCTCTAAAATAACCTAGCCATAGACTACCTTCCAACCTTTCCAGTCTATTTACACCTTGTTCCCTACCAGGTTTGATTCAATGACACTAACCTCCTTGCTGCTCTTGGAACAAGAAACTATGTCCTGACTCCCAGCATTTTCTCTGTCTCTTGCCTAGAATCCTCTCCCTCCTCATCTCCAATTTTCTCTTGTTTCCTTCTGGTTAAAATCCCAACTTCTAAGGAAGTCTCTCCAATCTCTCACAATTCTAATGCCTTCCCTCAGCTGATTATTTACCATTTGTTACAGTTCTCTGCATACCCTCTTTTGACTGTGGCCTCCTCAGGAGCAAGGCTTTTCTTTTGCATTTCTTTGAATCACCTTGCTAAGCATAGGGCTTAGTACAGAATAAATGTTTATTGACTAACTGTAAATTTTGGTATTTAATATTAAAAAAAATTCTCTTTTTCCTCTTCACTTTATTCAGGTTAGTCAAAGGTATATCAACTTTGTCAATTATTTCAAAGAACCATTTTATCAGTTCTATAGCCATTTTGTTTTTTTTTATTTTAGGTATTACTTCTCTAGTTTTCAAGATTTCCTCTTTTGTGCTTGTTGTATATTTACTTGTTTACTTTTTAATTTTTACAATGAGATGTTAAGATCACTAATCACTGAATATACATTAACAAAATATACAAAGAGAGAATTGATAAATGGATACCAAAAACTTTTTCCATCAAAGAATACATAACTATAAATCAGAAATTTAGAATGCTTTTTCATCATTATCATCTGTTCACATAGCTTGTTCTTTTATACACTCATTGTTCAGCATGTCTTCATCAGTTTTCCACTGAGGTCTGTATCTTTTGCTTGTACTCCCTATTTTAATTACATTTTAGTGAATTATGACTTATAAAGGATATGTTACCTTTTCTTCACGTTTACACTTAAGTTTAATTTCTCTGTGCCCCACTAAATTTTTTTTGAAGTTAGCATGTAGTGTTGAAAACTATATATATTCCTTAAACTTCCTATTCAAAAGCTCCTGTGAATCTTTTAGCTTTTGATGAATGTGCTTGCTATTTAAATTAACTCATCATCATTAGTTCCTTAAAGTATAATACAATTTCTTGGGAGTGTTTTCTGTTGATTATTTTTTTTTTGTCTAGATCTTGCTTTAATTGCTATATGGAACTCCCTACAAGGAACTCCTTCTAAGACTGTAATTAGCCTCTGAACTTCAGTTTATAAATTTAAAGAGTTTCCTGGGGCACTCCTCCTTCCTGGTCCCACAGGGCCAAGGTCACACAGTCAGTATATGTAAGAAGGCTTGGAATGGCAATTTAAGGCATTTTGATTTTGTTTACCAGAAAAAGGAGAACAAGAAAATGAGGAGCTTTTGATGAGTTTTTAGAAGGAAAATGAAATGATCAAATTTGAATCAATAACCTGGGGGCAATGTGAAGAATGGTTTCAAGGAGGAGAAAGGAGGCCGGCAGATCAATTAGGAATCTATTGAACAGATCTTCAGAACAGAAAATGAGGTCCTGGACTAGGGTATTATCACAGAGAATGTTAAGGAAAGGATAGAGCGAGATGATTATATTATAAAAGTTAAATCAACAGCATGTGACAATGAAAAAACAATTTGTAGGTCTGTGAGAGAGAATAGTTTTTACCAATCAAGTAAGAAGAAAGGATGTACATTCTACATTTTAATTTTTCCTTTACATGGTTTAACTTTATATTTCTCAGAGAAAATTAATTTTCTTCTTTATTTTTGGTTACTATAAATGAATACAGAATATTTTTAACAATATAATATTGGCATAAAGAAAACAAGGTATGGTAGGTAAAATACAGGGCTAGGAGTCAGGAAGAAATTAGTTCAAATGAGCCCACGATGTCTACAAGTGGAATGTGCTAACTTGAGAGAGGATGGGTTTCCTCAGTTAGAAATCTTCAAAGAAAGGCTATATAATAACTTCTCAAAGGTGTTACAATGAGGATTTCTTTTGGATATAGGTTGGACTAAGTGACTGCTGAGGTTTCTTGCAACTGTACAAATTATGTCGGTCTGTGATCTCTCCAGAATTTACCTACTAAATCATGAATCATGAATAGGTTTTAATCCACATTACAGAGACAATTCTCATACTGGGGTTTCCCTACTCTGCTGAAATCATATCTCCTTCATGCTTTCATTTGAATAGCAATGAATAATATTTCCTTAGTGATTCTTAGTGTTCTGGACCTAAGGGCTAACTTTTAGTCATGATGGCAGCCATTCTGTCTTAATTTACAGCATCATTTAACATGTTGGCAGTATTTAAAGGGCAAGGCAGAGTCCAGAGGAGGCACTAATACTACCCCCCACTTTAGAACTTGCCCCAACTTTCTATGAATAAAAAACTCTCAAGTCATAGAGAGCGTGATGGTGACAATAATAACAATAGTTAATAAAAACTAGCACTTACATAGCATATTAAGGTTTACAAAAACACTTTACATATATTAACTCGTTTGATCCTAACAACACTGTGAAATGGGTGCTATTATTTTCCCCATTTTACAGAATAGGAAAGTGAGGCATAGAAAAATTAAGTGGCCTGCCCAGGCTTATAGAGCTAGTAACTGTTTTAAATGTAGGATTTAAATTCGGGTTTCTAAGACCTAGGTCCTATGCTCTATCCTCTCTCTACCACCTAGCTGCATAATATTAATGAATATGAAGAACAAGCAAAGCTTCAGCTTATTCTGCCGCAGCCTTTTGGTAATCAACCAAGAAGGCCTCAGGCTTTGGCCCATAATGTACTCATAGATTTCTTCTCCCTATAGATAATAGACTCACTTTTCCCTCAAGCAACCATCACAACCTACTGGTACCAGGGTCCTGGGAGTATTTAGTTTTGTGTTATAAAATGGCCTATTTTGCAGCAAATGCTTTTAATTAACATTTATTTACTGTCTCAAAGGATCTTTCCTACAAAGACCGACATTGGCATGAAGGGTGCTTCAAGTGTGCCAAGTGTAATCACTCTTTGGTGGAAAAGCCTTTTGCTGCCAAGGATGAAGTCTTGCTGTGTACTGAGTGTTATTCTAAGGAGTATTCCTCCAAGTGCTTCCAGTGTAAGAAGACCATTATGCCTGGTAAGATAACAAGGACTCTTCAGTCACTAAATAAAAGTGTCATATTACAGTTTTTAATTAAATTCAGGCACTTGAATAGACTAACAGCTGACAAAGAATTATCCCTTAGTTTTGAGTGAGGCATCTTTCCAAAGATCATCTGAGGTTGCTTTTCTATTCAAAACAAAACCACAAAATAACCTGAAAACCACTCTCTTCTTCTCCTGGTACATAAATAAACTATATTACCATGTGTTTCTCACTAAAAATCCATTTTTATGGTCATGGGAAGAATTCAAAAAGCAGAATTAAGAATTAAGGAGTCCCCATAGTAACTAACCATATGCCAAGTTATCCAGGGCATAAGTGAATGGGATCAGAAAAAAAAGAGTGGTTCATCTCCAGTTTTTTGGAGTGAACTTTTGGGACTTTCATGTACCATCCATTTTCATAATGACAAAAGGTCAGGATGAAAAGAGTTATAGGTTAATCCCTGCATTGAGAGACATATAACCATTCTTATTCTGTCAGTAATAGTCTTCCCTTGAAGAGTGTAAGAGTGTGTCTTGTCAGTTCTTAGAAAACAGTTGGTTTGGGGGCACATCAATGTTCAAATCAGTTCTATCGTATATCCCTGACACTGACACCATGAACATTTTGTGGAAGGGCAGGGTATTTATCCTCAAAAAGATAGGGATGGATTCTGAGCATCCTTAGCCTCTCCTTTAATAACTGGCATAAGAAGCTAAGATTCCCAAATTTATCTAAACCACTTGAAACGATTCATGCATTCCATTTGTATCACCTCCTTAAAGGGATAATGTTTCCAAGTTGGTGATATATACAGTACTTGGAGAATGCCTCCAAGAAAAGCATTCTACTCTTTGTTGGTGGTTGACAACAATATATTTTCAAGAAATAAACAGTGCCAATTTAAATAAGCCATCATCCCTGCTCCCAGTCTAATCCTCTGTAACAAAAAAAATATTCTCTAAACAGGTTGATAGATGATTGGGTAAGATGGTACAGATATGGTTAAACAGTTTCTTAGAAGAGGTTGGTTTTTGTTTTTCTATTTTTCAGGCTCCCGCAAAATAGAATTCAAAGGAAACGAATGGCATGAAACTTGTTTTGTTTGCCAGTCTTGCCAACGACCTATAGGAACAGACCCTTTAATCACAAGAGAAAACAAAAACTACTGTGTGCCCTGTTTTGAGAAGCTGTTTGCTCTATACTGCAACTCTTGCAAGAAGGTAATTCCCTTACAAATTCCGGAAAACATGGAATCCTACACATTTACAAATTTTTATATTTATACACATACACAGGCACAGATGAAGTCAATGGCTATTTTTGATGAGGATCTCACACTTGTATTTTGTTCATTTTAAGTAGGAGTTCAATTCTTTCCAAAACAATGTGCTCTTGCAGTAAGAGTGGGTACAAAATCTGCTCAGAACTGGTTAATTCATCTTCCCCAATCAGTTTGGGACTTTTGATATTTAGTTCCATTGATTGCTGTGAAACATGAATTCCTGTTTTCAAGGGGGTAGCCAAAAGTGTTTTGAATACAAAATAGTTCTTAGAAGACAAATTTTGATCCGCTGAGTGTAATTGATTCAGGGAAATATGGCTTTGGCTCAGGAAGTGTTGGAGGAAGCCAATTTAAACAGGATGCTTGACTCTTCCCATTATACTCTGGCAATGCTAATGACTCCTTGGTTTAAAGCTTTCCTATTTCCAAGTTGTTTGCCACTGGGCATTTGGCCCAAGGGAATTACATGATCATTAGAAAAACTTTAGTCTTGACAGCAGGAAGGATGAACAGACAAAATGGAGCTTCTTTGTCCTGATTATAGAACTTCAAAAGCTGTCAAAGCATCACGTGACCTAGTAGTCCCCGAAACTCTTGGTCCAAGAAAAGTCAATTTTGGGGAGCACGAACTTCCCTCAATTCCATTTTTTTCCCTCTTCCAGGTTTTTGTGCAAAAAAAAAATTCTACTGTTTCATTAGTTTGAGGAAACTGATTTCCATCTTATTAAAGGATTAAGTCATGGTGCTTTAACCTCTATTTAACCTGTGAAATATTTATTTGTAAATAAAACAATACAAACCATGGATAGAACAGCAGGACATGACAACACACTGGTTTAAAATAACGATTCTCAAAAGGCTACATGGACTCTCTTATCCTACCTGCTCTCACCTCTCTCTCTCTCTCTCTCTTTCTCTCTCTCTCTCTCTCTCTCTCTCTCTCTCTCTCTCTCTCTCTCTCTCTCTCTCTCTCTCTCTCTTCCCTCCCTCCCCGTCTACATTTGTAAATATGTATTGACCCAGATCTGTGAGTTCATCAATGAATGAAGTTTTCTAGTGAATAAATTTCCTCTATCAATGCATATCTGGAAAGGTTCTGAAGCTTATAATTTTAGACCAGAGGTTCCCAAACTTATTTGTCTTACCAACCCTTTAAAAAAATAACTCAGTGCTCTCTTGGAAACTTATTTTCTTTAACCCTTGAACATTGGTTGGTTTTTTTTAAATTTGTGTCATCTCAAAAAAACATAAAATATATTTTTAAAAGACATATCTTAAATTTAACAATTTATTGCAAATTTGTGGTTCTCTTTTCCTGCGTTGAAATTTTGATGATGCAATATTGTTTCATGTAGCTACATAGTATCATATTGTAAACAAGTCATTACATGCACATATTCCTGCTGATGCGTGCTGAATTTCCTGACAATTCACAATATGCTCACCTGCCTGCCGACACTTGTTTTTTAAGACCTGTCATCAAACTTGACCACTGATTGGTTATTATTGGCATTTTGTGTTGTTTATTTGGAAAATATTGTCATCATTACAACTTTAACTCTGTTAACACAACAGATGAAACATGTCCAAAAGGTTTTTATCTTCTTTACTTATGCTTCACCCTGCCCCCTTATTTTTATTCAATGCCCCACTCCCCAACTTAAAGCTACTTCCACCACGCTCCTGGATTGCTACCGCACCTCCCAGGGGCTTGTATCTCCCACTTTGGGAACCTCTGTGACAGTTGCCTGTGTCACTGAGAGCAATGGGGTACACAGACCACGGACAAGAATAGAAATTCCAGCCTATGATTTATGTATATCTATGCTTAGGAAGTTACATGACTTATTGAATGTCTCAAAACCAGAATATGTTAGAACATGGATTTGAAGTCATGTGGTCCTGACTCTAAAGTGTCGATCTAGCAAGCTCTCTA
The DNA here is from genome assembly GCA_028646575.1 of Pseudocheirus occidentalis. NCBI lineage: Eukaryota > Metazoa > Chordata > Mammalia > Diprotodontia > Pseudocheiridae > Pseudocheirus > Pseudocheirus occidentalis. The sequence continues at coordinate 6,921 of JAQQSW010011248.1, forward strand.
TCCACCGTGTACCATCCCATATGTGTGCACATGTAAATATATGCATATAACATATATACACATAATATACTGCTAGAATAATATACATATGCCCATATGTAAATATACATACATATATAAATACAAATATATATAGTATACACATATACATACATACTTCTTTAAAGTATTGTTTCATTCCCTTTATTTTTATTCTATCACTTTGCACAGTACCAGGCAAATAGTAATTACTCAATAATTTCTTACTGATAGATTGTATACCTATATCTATTAATTTTTTCATTAATAATCTACTTTTATGGCTCATCATAGCATGGAGGTCAGTCACTAAGCTCTTGAAGGTTATGTCAGGACACTTAACTCAATCAGGCTCTACCATGCTGGAATGGAACAGCTAGATGGCACAGTGGATATAGAGCACCAGACCTGAGTCAGAAAAAACTGAGTTCAAATCCGACCTCAGACACTTACTAGCTGTGTGACCCTGAACAAGTCATTTAACCCTGTTTGCCTCAGTTTCCTCATCTGTGAAATGAGCTGGAAGAAGAAATGGCAAACCACTCTGGTATCTTGCCAAGAAACCCCAAATAGGGGCACAAAGTGTCCAAAATGACTGAAATGACTGAACAACAACAACATGTACTAAGTACATGCTGGAGTAGTCTCAATGATGAGCCTGGTAACAGACCACGTGTCTGTCAGCCAAACATCAGTCTAGCTCAGTTTCAGAGACATGTATCATAAGGTTAGTTTCAGAGAAATATACTTTTTGGCTTTTAAAGACTCTAAAAACTCTTAAAGCCCATCTACCACATTTTAGAAGGATAATAATAATCTCCATCAGTAGAGATGCCCTGGCCTTTGAAATACTGGACACTGCTAGTGATGAGACACCAATGAGATTTCTTCAACGTGAATGATAACACTGACATAAATAAAAGGTATCAAAGTCATCAGAATGCAAATGAATAGTACACAACATTTCTAGTGGCCTCCAGGAATATTTTTGGAAGCATGGCGCTGGTTTAGAAAGCTGTTTTGCTCATTGAGAAATGGGGTTCCTGATAATATACAGCCTCAGTCATATGTAATTTAAAACTGTTCATTCAGGTCAAAGGCATAATTTTCTTTTAGACGTTAGCTTTCCTTAACCTGGGATCCATGTATAAATTTCAGGTTTGTGACTTCAGATGGAAAAAAAAATACATCTTGATTTTCATTAACTTCTCATTGATCATTTCCTTCCAGTATGAATGTAGGCACCAAAGCATTATTCTGAAAGCGGCTTCCCAGGCTTTATCAGCCTGCCAAAAAGGTTCTTGACACATACAAAAAGGTTAAGAACTTGTGGTATAAAAGAAAAAAAATGATTTGACATTCCTCAGCTAAATGTTCTGTGTACTTGGACCAAGATATAGATAGAGTCATGGGAATAAAAGAAAAGTACTAAGCACACAGAACAGTTTGTCTTCATGCTAAAGAGATCCTAGGGTGGGGGCATCTCTACTTAATCAAAGCAAGGTATGACCTCAATGCAAAAAGCCTGCATTTGGGCAGGGCAGAGGCCCTCATGGCTATATATAGAACTTTTTTAGGGTGATCAAGAATTTTTGAAATGTTTACATTGGATAAGAAACAGGGTATACCTTGCCAGGTCCCACCACCACCACTCACCCCCCCGAAAGCTTCCTTTGGATTTAAAATACACATATATTTTAAGGCACTCTGAATAATGTATATTTGTATCTGATCAATGTGACCCAAACTTAAGAAAATGTTTTTCAGTTAAAGACCTTTGACTTCTTGACCTTTTTTAAAAAAATGTTTTTTGTTACTGTTGTTATTAGTGTTGACCATTTCTTAGTGTTGACCAAATCTTTCATTTTGGAAAGTGGACATTTATGTTTTTCTGAAAATAAAGTCAAACCCAAAGTATTCTGAATTTCATATCCCTTGGGTTAAAATGGAGTAAAAATTTGACTTAAAAACATTATTCTCTGATCCCTCACTTAATTATCCACTATCTACTGAGTGGAAAAGCATTATTAGTTTTGTGTTATTAAAGAAGAAACTTGTTCTAAAAGCCACAGGCTCAATCTGGGGCAAAACCGAACTGCGAAATGAGAAGGTAGAAATTCTGCACCTAATCTTAGGCCACTGTACCTCTCACTAAGGGCCAGAATGCAAATTGAATCCTTCTGAATGCTACTGGTTTTCTTCTTCCTAATTAAACAGCATCTGGGGGGGGGGGGTGTCTGTGTGTCTGTGGTCCTGATTTGCTATGAATACTACTTTTATCTTTTTAAGCTGTGCTTGTTAATTACTTTATAGAACCAATCAAAGAATCCCTGAATTCTGCTTTGGCTGCAACAAAGCAGCCAGCCTTTTTTGAAGTCTATGAGAATAATTTTAAATTACTTTATTTCTTACCATTATGTATCCCATTTACTTATCCTGAGCAGCATTTATAGCTGGTGTGTGTGTGTGCATGTGTTTTTTAAACCAGAGAAAAATCTAACCATTCTCTGATATCTTTACTTTCCAAAAGAAAAAATAAAATAAATTTTATAGCTAACTTGTAACAGAAATTATTTTCTAAAGAAGCATAGACCTAGAGGAAATGAACCCATGGAATGTTTTTTTTTTCTTTTTAACCTTTAAATGCTTTAAGATATCCTCGGGGCAGCTAGGTGGCCCAGTGAATAGAGCACCAGCCCTGGAGTCAGGAGGACCTGAGTTCAAATGTGATCTCAGACACTTGCCACACTTATTAACCGTGTGACTTTGGGCAAGTCATTTAACTCCCATTGCCCTCCAAAAGGCAAAAAAAAAAAAAAAAAGATATCCTCTAGAGAGGCCTTAGAGGGTAATTTGCATAAGTTCAGAGGAGTAATCTAAGAGGCCACATTGTGCCATGTTTCATATAAGGTTTACATGAGCTCAATCCAGAGTATGCAGCTTCAAACCACTAGCTTGATATTCTCTATTTATCACATTAAAAAATATATCAGAATAGGGCGGCTAGGTGGCACAGTGAATACAGTACCGACCCTGGAGTCAGAAGGACCTGAGTTCAAATCCAGTCTCAGACACTTAACACTTACTAGCCTTGTGACCTTGGGCAAGTCACTTAACTCCAACTGCCCTGCCTTCCTCCTTCCAAAAAGCAAAAACAAACAAAAAACATATCAGAACTATGATTTCTTCAATACAGACAGCTCCTACTGAGACATTACTTCTTTCAGTGCAGAGAGGTATCTACCCTTCAACTCTACAGTTTTAGAGAGTTGCCTGAGAGGTTAAAGTCTTAGCCAAAGGGCCATACTATGATGTATGGCTATTCAGGTATAGCCCACTTTGGCTTTAACCTGCTCACCATATTGTAAACTGCTTTGTTGCAGGTAGTAGGTGCTTGATTAAGCTTTGCTAAATTTAATTTAATTTTAAGGGAAGATATATAATTTCAGAACGTTTGTCTTTTTTTTTTTGGTTTAGGGTTTTTGATGGAAGGCAATATCCCATAGCAAACATATACAATAACAATAGTAATAATAATAATAATAAATCATAAATAGCCTCTCTGCAGTGGAAGATTTGAACTCAGACCCTCCTGACTCCAGGGTCAGTACTCTATCCACTATACCACCTAGCTGCCCCTAAAAAAACATGTCATGTACACAGCAGACCAGATGAGAAGATTCAGAATATATAGTAATAACTTGAAGGTTTGCAAAGCATTTGACTTACTCTCATGCAATCCTCTCAATAATCCTCTGAGGAAAGTAATATTTTTATGTTCATTTCATACATGAGGAAACTAAGTCCAAAAGAGCTTGTCCATCTTTTCTTTGTTTCCTTGTAGGTTTTCTTTTGTTATCCACTGTACACTTTTTACTTTATTCTAAAACTTATCTATTCATGACTCTAAGTCTAGCACACAATCCACTAGGCCGTGTAGCTGCCTGAGCCAGCGCTGAGCTGGGCTAGAAAGCAGAAGGGAATAAACCAGTGGTTCTCCACCTTCCTAATGCCACAACCCTTTAATACTTGTATGTGGGCATATCTGCATGTAGGTGGACCCCCCTGGAGACAGCTAGAGGAGCTGTGTCTCGGTTCCTAAGACTATCAGAAATTTGTGTTTTCCTATGGTCTTAGGCAACTCCTGTGACCCCTGTGAAAGGGTTGTTTGACCCCCAAAGGGGGAGAACTGATGTATAAGCATGTCTATAGGTCAAACTATGTACCAGGCACTGTGTTAGAATGGCCCGTTTGTCCGCAGCAGCAAGTAGCAAAATGTCTTGATCCAACCCAGGTTCCCGGGTTCATGCTGCTTTGCTTTCCTAACTTAGGTGATAACTACTGGAGGAATGACGTACCACAACCAGCCCTGGCACAAAGACTGCTTTCTCTGCACCGGCTGCAAGAAAAAGTTGTTTGGAGAAAGTTTTGTTTCTCGAGATGATGACCCATACTGTCAAGACTGTTTTGCAAACCTTTACGCCCAGAAGTGTGAAGCCTGCCACAAACCCATCACGGGTAAGTTTCCCCTTGTGTTTATGTGGCCCCTTCGCAGACAGGCTGTTTTTACTTTAGTGAGATGCCTGCAAAAGCAAAAGTTAGCTGATCTTATTTATATACCAGAAAACCCTAATAATATTCCGTTTGCTGCACTTCAGTGTAGCCCTCCGTAAGTATTTACTGATTACAACAAAACCCCCAGAGGAAGATAGGGTCCTTCTCTGCAAGAACTTTTTAGACTAGTTGGGGAAAAATGATTAGCAGAATAGAAACTTCTTAAGGGCAGGTGCTGTTTCTTTTTCATCTTTTTCTTCCCAGGACCTAACACAGTATTTTGCCCATAGTAGTTGCATATTGAAGTGAATGGCAGTTAAGGAGTCAGCAGTCAAAATATATTTAAGTGCTGATTATGTACCAGGGGAGGGAATAAGCATTTATGGGTAACGTCATGCACCAGCAGATTCCCAAAAGAATGCTACTGTGAACAGCTTTTAAAGTTCACATTACACAGTAATAGTGAACACTTTGTTTATTCCATTACAAATCAAGGCAAACATTCGCAATATCTCACAATATAATATTCACAACATTACATCTTATCACAGAAAGTCACAATATAGTCTCCATAACAGCTTAACATTAGAATGGCCACACAGTTTTCACTACCGTGGCCACAATATTTAGAACAAGGAACAAAAGAAAAATCATCTGGTTTCCTTAAGGGGGAAATCCTCCTCACTTAATTAATCAATCAGTGCACAATATATCAATCTTCCACTCATGGGGCAACCATCAACTTAATCAGTCACTAATCTAGATTCACAATTACTAAATATGATTAATCACTAGTACAGTAGTTAGAAAAAACCACACAAACCCTCCACGCCTTGGTGTCCAGCAAACCTCATTTTTATCCATTTTATCCAAGGGAAGGCCTTTTGTTTATTTTGACTCTGGGTGGTCTCTCTGATTCCCTGGATCCCCTTCCATGGTTCCAGCTTGTTTCTGAATCCACAAACAGTCACCTGGATTCAGAAGCAGACAGCTGCCAGGTTCTCGTCCAGTCCTCAGAGGTAGACAGCTCCCAGGTCCTTGTCCTGTCCTCAGGGCAGTCCCTAGCACACACTGAAGTTCACAGAGTCCAGCACATCTGAAACCCTTCACCACTTCTCTTGCCTGGAACTCAAGGATCAGCCAGGGCATGAACAAAGTCTTATCCTTGTCATGCTTCTTCAGCTCTCCAACAGTTCAGCTGGCCCTAGGACCCAGAAGGAACATTGGTCTTCTGGGTGGCCTTTGCCAGATTCTGGTCTCAGGAAAACTTTATCTCAGTTCTCAGTCAGTTTCCAGATGCTGGGAGAGAAACA
>JAQQSW010011249.1:0-12805 GCA_028646575.1 Pseudocheirus occidentalis
ATAATGTTATCATCTCCAAATGCATATGAATTACATACTATTTGAATTATCTACACATCATGGTTTCTATTAAAAGAAATGCAGGTAAGAAGGATCATAGTATTATAGATTCAGAGAAGGAAAAGATCATCCATTTCAGTCATCTTCTTATATAGATGAGAAAACAGACAGAGGATGGTTTTCTCAGGTCACTCCAGCTAGTAGATGTCTGAAGAAGGAATTGAACCCTGACTTTTCTGATTCCAAGTTCATTAAACCCTGCTTCCTCTTGGTATGTGAGGCAGCTAGATAGTAAAGTGTGTAGAACACTGGACTTGGAGTTAGGAAGATGGGAGTTCAAATACAGCCTTAGAAACTTACTATCTGAGTGATCCTGCAACAGTTTCTTCATCTTAGCCATATGTGCCATGTACTAAGGACACAAGGACAAAGAGTAAAACAGTTCTCATTTGTTAGTCCTTCTACTCCTTGGTTGTGTCCAATAGGTACCTGGTGATGTTGGACTGAAGTTCAGGAAAAAGATGAAGACTAGATATTTCTATTTCAAACTTATTTGTTTTGAAATAATTGGATCCATGGTAGCTGTTGAAATCAGCAATAGAAAGAAGAAAACCTTCACAGTGTTGTTGTGAGGATAAAATGAGACAAAGCAATCTGCAAACCTTTAAACGCTGTATAAATATGAGCTATGTTGCTATCATCCTTAAATATATGGCAGCCACATAACATTTGAATTCTTATTTGTTATTGTCTCTAATGAAGGACAGGTAAGGAGTAAAATACCAAGTTTCAAGATTGATTGCTCTTCAGGTGGCTCGTATTGTCTCCCAGATGGTAGCATTTTTCATTTATTTTAGAAATATATATTTTAAAACATACAGAAACATTGATATTCTTTTACAATTCTGCTAAAAACAAAAACCTTCTGAATTTATTAGTAGCACAAAGCATTATAGATAAGTTTTTTTAATTATTTGTTCTTTTAAAAATATTGTCACAGGCCTTATATCAAATTTCAATGTTGATTTATTCTTCCTGATCCAACTTTAAACAAGATGGAGCATCTCTTAGTTCCAGTGCATCAGCACTTATAATTTTTCATTGGTGATGCAGACAGTAGTTTTTAGTGCAATTTGACATTTGTCCTTTCCCTCCCACTTGCTGCCTGTTTCCTGGTGTTATGGGAATCTGAAGATCTTCCCTGCCCCTCAGCCCTTTGATAGGCTTAAGTGGCTCTGAGAACCTTCCCTTATTTGAAAGTATACTCTGCCTCCTAATAGGCTGAATGTGGTCACATGGAGCCTGTGGCAGGAGGTTTGTTCTTCAGGAATGCCCATGCCTTATTACTTTGTGATTGTCCAGTGGGTCAATGTCACAATGATTGTGACATTCTCTGATCCAAGAGTAGACTAAATGTACCCTGATGTGAGGTTTTGCTTTGGGGCTCACTTTGGAAAGAGTTGCGTGATTTGGCCAGCTGAGACTCTAGGAAACCGTTGAGTCCCCCGGCTTTGAAAACGGAGACGTTGATGCTTGCCTCTCTGTTAACTAGCTAGGGATAAATGTAGTAATGGTCAGATGGTTGGAAGCCCGTCTGCTGATTTGTTTCTTTGTCTGCTGGTAACTTGTGCTTGTAACTTGTGTTTGTACTCTCTGAAGTTCAGGGTGCTGACTTTTTCCCCTGAACCAGGTAAATGATATTTGTTTGATTGATTAAAATAAGATTGCTAACCTTTTGAGTTGCTTTCCTTTAGAAAAGCAGATCTAAGAACCTGTGCTAGCAGCCACCCTGGGGATGCAAGGGTGCTTGCTGCTACACCTGGCCAGGTGAAGGTAAAAGAGGAAGAAGTGAAATTGAGATGTGGTCCAAGATTGAAGGTGAGCAAGTTCCAAGGTATGTGTGAGGAAAAGGAACATCAGCTATAAAAAAATTGCAAGAAGACCTGTTTGGCCAGATCACAAAGTTCAGAACAGTGAGCAATCTCTACTAATGCTGGAAATGTAGTTCTAGGTCAGGTTGTGAAGGAGTTTACATGTTCAACACAGTAGTTCTAGAATCAATAGGAAGCTATTAAGTTCACTTGGAGAGGCAAGACATAGATCTATTCTTGAGAAAAATAATTACTATGTCAAAGATGGATTAGCAAGGTGAGAAACTTGAGGTAGGGAAAATAATTCAAATATTACTGAAGTCGACTAGGTGATAAGCACCTACTAGGAGTGGGGAACCTGAGGCTTTGAACCTATACTGGGAAAGGATAGATGGAATGGTAGGTATCTGTATAATTGACATAGCAATTGAACTTGGTAAGTAAAAGGATGAAGAAAGCTCTAAGACACAGCCCAAGAAAAGCCTCGAGAAACATCCAGAGTTAAGACACTCCAGAAAAGACTCAAAAGGAGTACCCATGTGCTAAGAGGAAAAATAGATGGACCAGTGTCATATACCCTAGTGATGTGAGAATATCAAGGAGGGAGTGGTAAATAGTGTCAAATACTATAGAAAGGCTAAGAAATATGATAGTGTACATGCCTTCCAAAATAGTATCTCTATTTTACAAATTAAGAAACTGAGACTCAGAGACATTAAGTGCCTTGCCTAGAAATATATACAAGTATTTGAACCAGAAATTGCATCTGAGTTCTGTTTCTAAAGCTAGTATCAAATTTATAATACTACAATGCAATGTTGGTTCTACTGCATAAAGAAAAAGGATGAAAGGTGGCATGATACATCTGTTTTTATTAATTCCTGACACTAGGTGATATATCCATTATTTGAAATCATTTGATATACTCATCATTTGAAATAAAAAAGTTAAACTTCTTGTAGTAGGTTTCCTTCTCCGTTCTCTCCCCTTCCCATTTAGTATATGTTCCCTGACCATTCCTGGTGAGCATGTAGAAGCTTTGGGGTTGAGGGGTCAATTCATTGTGAAGGAAATTTTTCTACCCTAAAAGAATGCAGAGAGAGATTGTGGGAGTTTGACCCGGAGCCATGAAATGTGGGACTAGCTGCCACTGAGGGTGGCATGGGGACTGTAACAAATGATGAAATTACGAGAAAGTATCTCTCAATTGATGGTGGTGGTGCTGGTGATGATCAGAGCATGAACCTATTAGTGAAGAGTTCATTAAATGGTGGGATTCTCAATCTCAGAAAAAAGGCTATAACCAGTACCAGCACATGCTGAGTACATTGTCTCAATGTGGATTTTTAATGGGAGAACCCCTGCTTGTATATGATATGAATTTCAGAGAAATGGAAAACCACGAAAAAATATACAAAGACATAGAAAATAACATAGCTGGAGCACATGAAAAAATTGCTGAATGCAAAAATCAGATCCTTTAAGGAAAAGAAATATGGAAGAGTTGCCAGGAATATGATGCTTTGGCAAAAGTCATGCAGCACCATCTAGACAGGAACAAAACTTTAAAGGAACTAGATGCTTTAGGGCAGTGATTCCCAACTTGTGGGTTATGGTCAATTTAAATACATCCTGCATATCAGATATTTACATTATGATTCATAACAGTAGCAAAATTACAGTTACATAGTAGAAGTGAAAATAATTTTATGGTTGGGGGGGTCACCACAACATGAGGAACTGTATTAAAGGGTCACCACATTAGGAAGGTTGAGAACCACTGCTTTAGGGAAAGAATCACAACATCTGTGTCATATAAAAGAAAATGATTCAAATAAGCTGGAACTAAGAGGAAAGCAGTTCTATGTTCTTCTTAGTACTACCCAAAAACTTCATCAGACCTGAGAAAATGATGAAAAACTCTCAGAAATGGAAGAGGCTCAGGAAGCAAACCTGGAAACAGAGACAAAACCACAGGCAAATGCAGGTATCACCAGTGTGAAGAGAACTAAATATCTGTCTTTGTTTCCTTCTACATGTTAAATGGTTGTTACTTTGGTGAAGCTAGCAGACTACAGATGATAAATTTTTATTAATTTTTTCAAATGTCCAACTAGGCAAGGAAACTATTTTAATGAAGGTTTTTTTCATTATGAAAAAAAGAATGCATAGATATTTTTGGCCTGATATATTCTTTCAGTGTATGATACATCCACTGAGTTCCCTGACTAACTTTTGAACCAGAAGAACTAGGAATTCAGAGAACATTTTTGAAGGAGAGATAGTGAGCTGGGCCTGGAGTCAGGAAGTTGTATTTCACTTGTTTTGGTCATCTCTGACTCTTGGTGACCCATTTGAGGTTTTCTTGGCAAAGATGCTGGGGTGGTTTGGTCCTATTACAATAGTCTCAGAATCGGCTGAGGTTGTTGATTTATTTTAAGAACAAAAAAAAGAGTCAGTGTTGTTCTTAAAAACTAGACCTATTCAAAGGTCAAATGAGCTTGGGGGAGGTTGTGGGTTGCTCACTTTGAGATTGTTAAGCAAATTTTAGAAGACCACTTGCTGGGGATATGGTAAGGAGTTCTTAACTGGGTAAGGGTTGAACAAGATAGCCTAACACCTACATTTCACAACTTTGATACTTTCCTTCATTTTCAAAGTTTTTTCAGGGGGTGATTTTTCAGGGGCCAAAAGGAACAAACTCAAATTCAGGAGGAAAATGAGTCCAAACTCCATCATTGAAGTCAGGAGAGATTTGAGTCTAAACTCCACCACTGGTGTTTCCTAACTGTGATCTTGGGTAAGTAACAATCTCTTTTAGGGGCAGTTTGCACATCTATTCAATTGGGGTTCTCATGAAGACCAAATGTAGATTGCCCATGACAACGTGAGTAAAAAGCACTTTCTCTCCCATGGAAATCTAGGAGCTGTCTCTGAGCCTCTGGGTTCCAAGGCTGCTCTCTGTACTCCTTACAGATAAGAAGATCCTGAGAACCACAGTTTAGTTGCTGTTCCAAGGATGTCTCACACAAGACCTTTGCTTGTTGGCAGCTGCTGACATAACTGGTTTGGCTCTCCTCCATTGACCTGCACCCCATGTACCCAAGGTGGTGACGCTTGAATCATGCTTACTTTAGAGTAATATAGGAGCTTGCTTGCTTACTACTGGTGGCAATGTTAGAATAAACTACAAGTTGCACATTCCTCTCATCTCTGATCTCTTCATTCCCTCCTGAGATTACAACCCAAGGCTAACCCTTGGGTTAGAAAAGCAGCTGTAAACCACAGCTGGCACCCAAATAGGGACTTAAAAGGAAGTGGAAGAAAGACCCCAGGATCATGTCAGTGTGCCCCAAGACACTCGGGGGTTTAACACCTCTGCTTCCAGAGGCTCCAGGAGAGGATTCCCGAGCAAGGCTACACAGTTTCTGGAACTGGCACACCTTGGAGAACAGTAATTAACATGGGACAAAATATGAGTACATTAACACCAGGGGATAGAGAAACTTATGTCAGGGCCATTTATAAGTGCATAAAGAATCAAGGAGCAACAGTGCGGCTTAAAGACATCAGAAAATTCATCGATTTGGCCAATAAGGTTTCACCATGGCTCCCTGAAGTAGGATGTTATGAGCTTACTAAGTGAAAGGTCTTGGGGGAGCAACTGACATCTTTTGACAAGACCTGTCCTGGAGAAGTCCATGGCATAGACTTCACAATTTACCACATAGTAAAGGATGCCTTTGGAGATGAGAGGAGGAAGTTTGGAACTTTTTCTGCCCATACTCAAACAGGTCTATCCCTATCTAGAAAGGACGGCGCGGCCCAAGCAGGGGTCCAATTCCAGAGACAGAAGAAGAGTGGCCTCAGCAGCCCTCACCCATTTGTAGGTCTTTGCATCCCGACCTCTCAAGTTTAGCCATACATGATACCGGGCAAGGTAGAGACCCTGAACAGCTTGTTAGTAAAGAGAAGGGACAGTGGAGGCAAGGGAAAAAGCAAGAGGGATATCTGGCAGAAAGGAAAAATGAGTATTCGTTACTATCTAGGGGCAGACATGCACGCTCCTCCCTAGGAAAAAAAAACAAAACAAAAACTATAGATCAGGCCAGAAGGGAGGGGGAAGCTGTTACTGAGTGGGGATTATTTCCTGTGATTGAAGAACCCAATCCCTTCAACCCTGGGCAAATGAGGCGCAGACATGAGGCAGGGCCTTTTAAGGTGCATCAGCAATTAAAAGATTCTGTTACTAAGTACAGTCCCTCTGCACCCTTTGTGCTACGTCAACTAGAGAATTTGGCTGAGTATCTTGTGTCCTAATGACTGGAAAGCCTTAGCACAGGTAATTCTAACACCCCGAAGTTTTGGATGGCAGAATACACAGAACAATGTAGGCTACTTGCCGCCCATTTAACACCTGGGTGGAACATGCAACTTGTCTTCCACCAACCGTCCCCTACGGGCCCTCACCCTGACACTGCTCAGCAAGCCGGATTTCACTGAGGACACTTATTTGAATAGTTCTCGGTGTGCCCATCAAGCTTGGAGCAGAATTCCAGTTGCAAAGGCTGATGGAGACAACTTCACACAAATAAGACAAAAGGCCAATGAAGAGTTTGTAGATTTTGTGGCCATAATGCAGGAAGCAGTGGCATGAGCTTTGGGTGACGTAGAGGATACAGAAAGAATGCTAAAAACTTTACTGAGGGAAAATGCTCATGCTGATTGTAAGAGGGCTATGCTGGGGCTTAGGAAAGACGCCTCTATAGAGGACATGATACAAAGATAAAGGTGGGTTCCCAGGAAAGTCAAGCTGAGCTGGTATCCACTTTTGCAGTGACAACAAGAGGGAACTGTTTTAAATGTGGGAAGTCAGGACATTTCAAGAGGGAGTGTAGGATGGGAGAAGTCAAAGAAACTGGAGGAGGAGGGCATTATCGACCTCACAGGCCCTGCCCAAGATGTGGGAGGATTAGACACTGGGGCTCTGAATGTAGACAGGAAAGGAATCAGGGAAATGGGCTTGGGGGCTCCTTGAGAGCCCCGAAAACCCGAGCATTCCTAACCCAGGAAACAACCCCACACACAAATTGGAAAACCCAGTATGCACCCTTGCAGGCACAGCAACCATCTGACTTTTCCAGCTTCAGAGTTCAGTCTATTACAAGCTTCCTCCCCAGAGCACTTGTGATGTACCTATACAGCCTTTAATTAATGTTCATGTTCCTTTCCTGCTCATTGCAGAAGTCCCAAGGTCTATCCTACTGATCAATACTGAAAGTGAGGAGACATTCATAGATAAAGGTAGTTCCATAGCTCAAGGAGTCTTATTAGAATAGCCCTTGCATGAAGAAGAGACTCTACCACAAGATCAAATTAATTTTACTCAGATAATTAATCATACCCGACCAATGTTAACCCTAAAGATTGAAGGAAGACCATTCACAGGTCTTTTAGACACTGGAGCTGACAGGACTGTATTCCCTTTTCACTTGTGGCCACAAGAGTGAGGCTCCCAAATAGCAGAACCTCAAGTTGCTGGGGTAGGAGGTACTGCTAATGCTTGAGTATCTTCTCACCCCATAAGGTTGAAAACAGAGGGACATCAGGGCATTAGAAGACCATTGATATTTGAAGGTTTGTCCTTGATATTGTGGGGAAGAAATTTACTAGGGGACTTAAACGTTGTGGTCTCTTCAGATTTTTATTAGGAATCATTGGGGCAACTGAGGGGAACAGCCCCCCAGTGTCTTGGACCACAGATGAACCTGTGTGGGTGAACCAATGGCCCCTTACAAAAGAAAAACTTTCTGCCCTCCAAGACATAGTAAAAGAACAGTTAATGGCAGGACATATAGAGCCATCCTTCAGTCCTTGGAATTTGCCCATCTTTGTCATTAAGAAAAATTCAGGTAAATGGCAAATGTTAACTGATTTAAGAAAAGTAAATTCTGCACTTAAACACATGGGTGCCTTATAGGAAGGCCTGCCTTCTCCTTATGATTCCTAAGGGATGGCCAATGTGGATTATTGACATTAAAGACTGCTTTTTTAGAATACCCCTTCATCCTAAGGACCGTGGTAGATTTGCTTTTTCTGTTCCTGCTATCAATTTTCAGAGTCCTACTGCTCGCTATCAATGGAAAGTGCTTCCACAGGGAATGAAAAATAGACCAACCATACATCGGTGATATGTTGATTTAGCAGTAGGGAAGGTAAGGCAGAGATTTCCTGATGAGATTTTTATCCATTATATGGATGGCATTCTTGGAACCCACCAGGACAGTAACCAACTAGAAGAAATGTTTAGTTTCATGAGCAAGGAATTAGGACAATTAGGTTTGAACAAAGCTACAGAAAGAGTGCAAAGATTTCCCCCATATTCCTATTTGGGGTTTGAAATACATCCTCTTCATATTAAACAAAGGGCTCCTATGCTACACTGGGAAAAGTTTGCTACACTGAATGATTTCCAAAACTTATAAGAGACATACAATGGCTCTGCCCATGAGCGCACATCCCCATAGAAAAGATGCAACCTCTATATGACGCTTTAAAGGGAGACCCTAGTCTGACCTCTCATTGCTTGTGGACTTCAAAAGCTCAAAAAGCTCTTAAGGATATAGTAGATATTGAAGAAAAAGGCAGATACTTGAAGACGGGACCCTAAAATACCTCTTGAGGCAACTTTAATATTAGCTCAATAGCCGTATGGGGCTACACACCAAAATGAAAGTATTATAGAACGGGTCTATTCAAACTCACAAGGAAAATGGGTCCTACGTGAAGATTTAGAACAGGCTATAATGATCAGCCAGAAATTGTTATTGAGGGCAACTCAATTATCTTGCCTTCAGCCAGTACTGTGGATAAATGTCCCAAAAGAAAAACTTAATTCCTGGATAGCTACTCCACAAGGCTGGGAAGAGCTTTGAGCCCTTGGAGATTTGCAAGCACTTGACAAACCACACCAGTTAGGACTCTGTGCCTATACCTATATGGATCCGCCAGAGGGGTCACCCTTGGACAGGACTCTGGAAGATGACATCAACCATGGGAAATATTACAATCCCACAAGAGCTTGGGACAGCCTGGGGAACATGGAAACATGTTCTTGAGCCAGGGGTTTGGAAGAAGGGCTCACAGATTGGATGTTCCTTTCATGCATGAGCCTATTTGGGGGGTTGATATGTTTTCATGTGGGGGAATGATGTCAATGTAACACAAGTTGAAGGTGTTTTTAATATTACCTGTAACAATTGCACTGTCAATGAATGTATAGGACCTCTCTTGGGTAATCAATGTATATTTGTCATCACCAGGTCACAATATATGCGTACTTCCCACTAAAGAGTGAAGGATGGTTTGGGAATCAAGTAGATCATATGTTAAACAGTATTATTCAGGAAAAAAAAAACCATGGGATAACTGTGAGGAGAGCTAAGAGATGTATTTCTTGTGTAGCCATTAGAGTAACAATGCTGGTCAATTTAATAGCCTCCTCTAATTCTCTTGCTAGGTCTATATCTACCATACAAAACCAATTTATACAGGCCCAATTTGTGGAGGACCTGGCAAAGAATGTGTCACTGGGTTTTGACAAACAAACCCATATCAGTGAGGAATTTTATAAGATATTGAAGGATCATAGCAAAGCCACTGTGGCCCTGGGGGATGAAACAGACTTAATAAGGGTACAAATTGCACTGCAGTGTGATTACAGGTAGCAGATGGTATGTGTTACCCCTTTACAATGGGACAATGCTACTTCGAAGTATAATTGGACTACAATTAGGAACCACCTAAATGGCTTGTTCCTAAATAACACTATAACTTCAGATATTGATGATTTGCAGAATTTAGCCCACTAAATTAATCGAGCAGCTGAAATTGACCTTAACCCAGAAACAACAGCAGAGGATATACTAGAATGGTTTGATAACTCTACTTCTCTATGGTGGCTGCAGCCCCATAGTTGGCTGGCAATAGCGATAGCAGTGAGCATATTATTATTTTGTGGCCCACCTCTGTTTTGTTTAATGTTTAAAATGCTTTATAATAGCTTAGCAATGATTCAGGCTGATATTCACCTAGTAATTTTCCAAAACAGAAAAGGGGAATTGCCCAGGACAATGTGAGTAAAATGCATTTTCTCTTACATGGGAATCTAGGAGCTGTCTCTGAGCCTCTGGGTTCCAAGGCTCCTCTCTATACTCCTTAGAGATAAGAAGGCACTGAGAACCATAGTTTAGTTGCTGTTCTCAAGGATGTCTCACATAAGACTTTTGCTTGTTGGCAGCTGCTGACATAACTGGTTTAGCTGTCCTCCACTGGCCTGCATCCCCTGTGCCCAAGGCGGCCATGCTTGAATCATGCTTAGAGTAATATAGGAGCTTGCTTTCTTACTGCTGCTGGCCATGTTGGAATAAACTACAAGCTGCATGTTCCTCTCATCTCTTGTTTCTTCATTCCCTCCTGAGATTACCACCCAAGGCTGGCCCTTGGGTTAGAAAAACAGCCATAAACCAGGATAAGCAAGTTTCTTCCAACTTCTAAAGCACAATGTTAAACTAGCTTCAGCTATTTTCTAGGGTTTTTTAAAACAGGTACAGCTAAGTAGAACAGTAGCTAGAGTCCTGGGCTTGGAGTCAGGAAGAGTCAGCTTCATGAGTTTAGATCTGGCCTCAGACACTTACTAGCTGTGTCACCCTGGACAATTTGCTTAAAGCTGTTTTCCTCTGTTTCTTCATCTATAAAATGAGTTAGAGAAGAAATAGTAGGTTTTAGAGTATTAGTGAATTTTAAGGAACCAAGAGGAATGAGACTTCTTGGGACAACTGTATGGAATATTGGCTTAAAGATAGGAAGTCAAAGTGAAAGCAAAGACATGTATTTGTGTACTAAAGAAGATTTTGCTTATAGCAGCCACAGCTTCCTAGGGTACACATTTAGATTTTTTATAACGTTTCATACTTACTTAGAGGGCATAGATAATCAGCAACCTTATGTGGCAACCTAAGATAGGCAAGTAAACAATTGCCTAAGAGAGAGAGTTTTGGAGAAAGAGGAAATTTATCAAGGGAGAAAAGGAGACTACTTGGAATGAACCTGGCAGAATTTATTATTGGAATAAGAAAACATTCCAAGTTCAAGGGCAAGAGACAAGGAGAGGTGACCAAATCATTTTAGAATTATTAAAGTACATTTAGACAAAACTTCAGTTGCCTCTTATCAAAGGACAACAAGTAGTTGTTACAACTGTGAATGGAACCTTCTGCTTTACCATGTTCTTGCATAGTTTTTTTTACATTATTTCTCCTTTAATAGTGGCTAAAGACCACTAGGCCATTAGGTAGTTGTAAGAGTTCCACGTTATTCATCAAAGATGTTGCAAAATTGTGGTGGTTCTGGTTTTCCTACACAAGGGAAAAATAATGAATTCCGTTTTGGACATGTTGAGTTTGTGAAACATCCATAGCATCATAGCTATAAAGTAGAAAGGGGCTATATAAGCCTTTTTGTTCAACCACTTAATTCTACAGATGTCAATATTGAAGTTAATCAGCCTGCCTAATATCATACTGTACTTATTAAGTATCCTACTATGTGGTATATACTAAGGACACAAGGACAAAGAATGAAACAGTTCTTATTTGTTCTTCTACACCTCGCTGATGTCTAATAGCACCTGGTGCTCTTGGACTGAAGTTCAGAACAGAGATGAGGACTAGACATTTTTATTTGAAAATTATTTGTTTGTAAATAATTGCATTCATGATAGCTGATGAAATCACTAATAGAGAGAAGAGACCCTTCAGGTATAAGTAAGAGGACAATTAAGAGAAAGCAAAGACATGAAAACCCGGAGAAAAGTAAGTATACCGAAGGAGTTCATAGTCAACTGTGTCAAAAGCTGTAGAAACATCAAGAACAATTAGTACTGAGAAAATGCTATTGGATTTTATAGTTGAAATACCCTAGACAACCTTGGAGAAAGGACTTTCAATCAAGTCAGAAGCCAGATTACAATGGGTTTGGTAGTGAGTGGGAAGTGTGGGAATGGAGGCAATGAGTATAGATATCTTTCCTAGAAGTTTAACTGCTTTGAAGACTGGGTAGCTGAAAGGACAAGGACTCAGAAGACACAGAAGGAAATGGTATAAAGGGTTCAAGTAGAAGTATTCTTAATTTTTTATTTTCAAATTTATTTTTAGTTTTCAACGTTCATTTCTACAAGATTTTGAGTTACAAATTTCCTCCCCATCTTTCCCCTAACCCCACCTCAAGACAGAGAGCCTACTTAATTCATCTTCCCCCAATCTGCTCACTCTTATATCCTCCCCCATGCCCCCTCAAACTTTCTATAAGGGCAAGATGGATTTATATGCCCCAGTGCCTGTATATCTTATTTCCCAGTTGCATGTAAAAAGCAATTTTTTTCTTAAACATTTTTTTACACTTTGAGTTCCAGATTTTTTCCCTTCTTCCCTCCACATTCACCCCCACTGGGAAGATAAGCAATTCAATATAGGTTGTATACGTGTAGTTATGAAAAACATTTTCATAGTAGTTATATGGTGAAAAACTATATTTCCCTTCATTCTATCCTGCCCACACTTGTTTTCTCTTTTAACCCTGTTCCTTGTAAAAAGTGTTTGCTTCTAACTGCCCTCTCCCCCAATCTGCCCTCCCTTCTATCATCCCAACTCTTATCCCCTTCCCCTCTATTTTCCTGTAAGGTAAGATACCCAATTGAGTGTGTATGTTATTGCCTCCTTAAAGTCAATGAGATTAAGGTTAACCCATTCCTTTTCACCTTCCTGCTCTTCCTCTCCGTAGAAACAGTTTTCTCTTGCCTCTTTCATGTGAGAAAATTTACCCTATTCTATCTCTCTCTTCCTCTTTTTCCCAATATATTCCTCTCTCACATCTTA
>JAQQSW010011250.1:0-12805 GCA_028646575.1 Pseudocheirus occidentalis
AGGCTGGCTGCAGGGCTCGGCTCAGCTCCTTCCCACCGCCTGGGCCTGTCCATGGTCTCAGCTTCCGGCTGTTCCAGCCTCCGTTCTGGCTGCCGCACTGAGTCCCTGCTGCCGAGTTGCCTTCAGCGAGAGCTGTGTTCTCTGTATTTTTGTGAGTCTGAGAGTCCTAGACTTTCCTAGACTTTGTCTGGGCTCATATTTTATGGGTATTTAGGGTGCCGGTGTGGGAGCTGCGGGACCTTGCTGCTTCTACGCTGCCATCTTGGCTCCGCCCCCTATCGACAAGTATTTACTCTTAAAGGCTCCCCTTTATGTTAATACCTTCTCTAAGACATAGGAAATTATGGTAGGTTAGAATGATAGGTTGAATGAGCACTGTACTAAAGTCAGGAGACTGTGAATTTGAGGAAATCACTTAATTTCTTTGGGTTTTAGGCAAAAGAAGGTATAGGATTAAGTATAGGATTTATTCTAAAAGTCCTATAAGTCCATGTTACAAACATGAAACAAGCACTTCCAAATTGTACCATACTGCTTGACTAAAAAAAAAAGAATTTATATTTAGAAAAGGCTTAAGACATCTTGTCCAACATCCTTAACTTACAATTAGGGAAAATGGGAGAAAGTAAGGTTAAATGTTTTGCTCAAAGTTACAAAACTAGTTAAAAAAATCCCCAAAACCCCAAACCAAAACCCAGTACTCCTGAGTACCAGTTAATTCTCATAGAATTAGAGAACCTCAGTTTGTAGAAGTCTTAATATCATCTAGTCCACAACTCGACTAAAGCATGTATTCTTTATAGAACTTCTCTGTCAAGTGGTCTTCTACTTTCTTCTTTTTAACATCTCCATCAAAATCCATGGTTTTAGAGGAAAATTTCATAGGTAGTTCTGAAATGCAAACAATTTTACTTCTTTTGGAGAATGTCAAAGTCATTTTTTTTCAAGGGGTGAATTAAATTTGATTTCTAACTGATATTACTTGTGGTTAGAGATTTGTTGGTAAATTAAGTGGCTTTCTGGAAAAAATATATACATGATACACTTTAAGTTTAATCTGCATTATTAACATTTTCTCCATCACTTTCTGAAGTCTAGACAATCAGCAAAGCAATAAATCAAGTCCCAATTTGTAGTTTTTGCCAGTTTCTGACATGTACTCACACTAAAAATTTAACAATTAGCTCTCTTGCACTGTTGTGAATTGACTCCAGTACATCCCTGCTTAAGGTTCATTAATTTTTTGACCAATTACTTAATTTGGCTCTGCAAACACATTAAAGTTTGCTTTGGTGGTTTTACCACCTTTACTTGGCTTATGAGTGGAATTGGTGCAAAGCTGGATGTATTCCTACAAATCCTTCACTGCTGACAACAGCAACTAAAGGTATACCTGTAGCCTTGGCCAGTAGCCTTTATACACAAAGGAGAGCACTTACTGAGTGTGGGTTAAACAAAATAACATATGCCTAATAACATTTGTGGAGAACAATCTAATTGGAAGAAGAAATGATTAGGATAACGAGTCATTCTATATGAAAAGCAGATTTAATTCTATGTGGACTTTTACAGATTGAAGTGCTGAAGTGAATTCATACTTTTAAATATTCAAATTCGTTGACTAAAATATATTTTTAGTGTTCATGTGACAAAAGCATCTTAGAGAAAATGTGCTATTTAATCTACATTATTTTGTAATTATTTCACGTTATTTAATATCTATATTATAGTTATATCTCTTACTCTTGTGCCATTTTTCAGTTAGAATAAAATTAAGGAAAATGAAGAAACTATTTAAATTGGTCCAGTCAGAGATGGAATGTGTTACATTATCCATTATTAATTGAATAGGAAGGAAAAAAGAGAATTTTATTATTATCATTTCAATGCAATTTGTGAGGACTTTTTGGTAAAACAGTAGGTTTATCTTAAATAAATTGAGTTATATTGTAGTACCAAATTGTTTCAGAATAGTTATTCCATTATCTTATTAGAGATTACCTGCTTAAAGTGAAACCTATACTGAATACTTTCTGATCTGTTTGGTATTGTGATATTGGTAACCAGCCACACTTTCTAGCCATTTATCTTGCTCTCCTCTGAGTAATCTCTTTTCCCCCCTGGATCTTAATTCTGCTAATAGCACCCTTGACTGGCTGCCAGACAATAAAACACAGGCAGGTGAAAAATGAATGGCTCCAGCCTGACCGCTGATAACTACCAAAGGCTTTTTATTCTTAGAATTTCTTACAAAAACACATTCACCTACATTCCTCTTGGATGCTTTTAAAAAACCCTTTCAATTGTGGTTGTTCTTGGAAGGAAACAGGAATATTGATAATTTTTCTTCTTCCTTAAAAAAAAACCTCCCTACAATTCCTGAGTATTTGAGTTTCTTTGTAATTCAAAAAACATGATTAAGTGATGCAGTTTAATTAAAAGAGATAGGGATGGGGGTAAAGAGAAGAAGATGACTTCTCAAATGACTGATTAATGTGTAGAATTCATAGTTTTTTGAGAGCTTTATGGTTTAAGCCTTTCTGTAGTAAAAGTGGGTGAAATGTATACATGTGCTAGAGGTATGCAAATCAGTTTTAGAAGAAACAAAGCTTTCAAATTTTATTGTCCGTTGAGATAAGTCATAAATTTGGAGAGAAAAACCTATGATACAGTTTTTGTTCATTGAAATCAATACGGCACATGGTAATGGTGGAGGTAGTAGTGGGAAGCTTTAACTCTGAAAAGCTACTAAAAACAATTCACAGTATCCTTCTAATGATGAGTCAGGTTCCCTAGTACTAAAGGCATCAGGAACATTCAACATTCTGTTTGGTTCCTAAATAATCTAGGTAAGATCTAAGATCTTAGGACTAAGGATCTAAGGACTGTGTGGATTTCTAACTTGAGCACTGCATTACAAATTGCAATTAGATCAAGTTTAAAAAAATAAAGATTTCGTTTATGGCCATGATTTAGGTTGAGCATTTGAATATATGTTTAAAGGTGAGTGGTACTCAAGCTGGGGTATAATTGGCTTTGCTGGGCTATATAAAAGTATCAACTGTTCCTTCAGGGAAATAATTTTAATAGATAACAGCATGTTTATACTATGTTTCATCAGAGATATTTAAATCTAAATTAAGAGCAGTTGTGAGATGAGTTGCCAATTTTTCTTGTGATAAAAGGGAAATAGTTCAACAAATATAGTCCAGATGTTATCTTAATCTAGTCCTCGTGTAAAAAAAGCTCATAGGATAGTAACAATAGTATATTCTACCTGTTTCTAATTTTCCTCCCCTCAGACACCTCCTGTGAGAGATAGATTAAACCAACACATCATTTATGAATCAGCACTGGTCTGGGGCTTATTTCATACATAGAGACTAAAATTTGCAGCCACTGTTTTTTGATAAATGTAAAAAAAATGCTTGGTTGTAGGTAGCATTTGAAGGAGAATCCTTTAGATTGTTGTTGGTTTAAAAGAAAGGCAATGAGTTTGGAGCAGGTCCACTGTTCACTGCATGTTCTGATATTAATTACTTCTTTGTTTTAGGCTGCACAATCTGTAATATGATGTAACAAAGTCAAGATCATGGAAATGGGTTATGATAAACTTCTCTAGACTCCTCGAAGTGCGTCCTAATTTTCTTGGATGTTCTACTTATAGTTGTGAACCTAGTAGGACTCCCCTATGTGGGAGTCTTTCTTTTGAAGTCTGAGATCCCTTTTGGTTGGGGCCAGGATCTGCAATGTAAAGAAGAACTCTTATTAACCATCTCATGCCCTGCTTTTCCTCTGTCATCTTTCCCTCATCTTCTTTAGGGGATTTCTGTGAACGCTGGCCCATTTGACACTTCCAAGGTAACCTAGGTGTTTTGGGCAGAGAAGCTCATTCTAATTGATTTTGTGGGAATTGTACACAGTTCCTTCGGAGGAAAAAAAACAAGAGAAACTGATTTGTTTGTAAATCATGCAGTCTACCTCATGTGCTGTTTCAGTGTATTGAAAATGTCACTGAAGCAGATGATCAATAACTCCTCAGTGGCCTGAAAATGTCTACTATTCTTTTCTTGAATAATTTATATATGAGAAGAATCTAATTAATTACAATGATAAGATATTCTGATATTAAAAACTATATCTAGCATGAAAGGACTCACATTATTTTGTACTGTTCCAGAGGCAGCAAAACAATGGCATAAATCTGACTACAAAGTCATTCTTTCCCCAAAAAGAACTTTGAAAAGCCTCTGGATTTTCTCAAATGTTTTCTGCAAGAAATTAATTCTGTTTTCAAAATATATTTCCATATTTATTTAATGGCAGTGAAACAAGGCTATGTTGTAAGAAAAATGAGCCTTCAGGGACTGCCCACACAGCTGGACCTCTGCAAAGGGAGGTGTTAAAGAAACATTTCCAATGATAGAGGACAACTAGGATTTGCATTTTTAATGACGACCTTGGTTGGAAAGGCTGCCTGGTGGCACCTATATTGTATGACTACGACAAGAATGACTTCCACAGCTGAAGAAAGTTTTCTTCTCAGATTCTTGTCAGAAATATTCTAAAGAAAACTTTGCAGACTTTCTTCACAATTTCCTCCCTATGTTCGATGTCAAGTTGTTTCAAGAATGATCAAGCAACATAGTACATGAATGAATATGTGGCTCACAGAGATCGAGTGTTTAAGTGCATTCCTATTTATCTATATGTGATCAATATATGATTAGAAAGACAAACTTTAAAAATAATACAATGTGAAAAAGGCATTGCTGGGAGTTATAAATAGCATGATATATCAATTAATATAGAAACCATGTTATTAGTAAGATTTTGTGCCTCCTGTACAACACTCTATTTTACAAAATGAAAATGTGAACTCTATCATGTTGGGCTATTTAATAATCTATTAGTGCATTCTTCTTTTCATCATTTGGCAGGTGGAAGTAGTAGTAGTACAGCTTTTAGTTTTAATTATAAAGGATTCCAGATGTAGAATGATGCAAAAATTAAAACCAGAGCTACTCATATGTCCTTTCAAAGTAAGCCAACTTCAAGTTATCTGCTTTTCATTTAAAAACATTATTAAGGCTCTTACTAAGAAATTCATGGTCTTAACCTGTTCCAGTAATTGACACCTTTAAAGTCATTAAATAGATTTAGAGTGTGTAGAAAAGTAAATTTGTCTTAAACAATGACTCTAATCATTCATTTACATATAATAGACAAATCGATGTCCATAATTTCAAGGTTTGTGTTAGCCTTGGGAAGATGTGTTAAATTGGAGGGTGATCTTAACCCTTCTAGCCTTTCTTGGTTTTATTTTGTCTTCATGATTAAGTTTCACTTTCTTTGCTTGGCTACTTAGACATGAAAGTTTAATCATCACAATTTACCTGCTAGTTGGTATTAGTTCTTAGAAGTGAATGTTTTCACAAAGGCAAAATAAATGAAGTTAGAAAAATTTTGCTCGGTCACTAATAAATAAATAAATCTGTCGACTTTTCTAGTATTTTTGTAAATTCAACCTCCAGCAGCCATTCCTATAGCTGAGCAAGAAATGCATTCAAACAAACAAATATGGCTTTTCATCTGACTTCAAATGTCTGAGATGGTCCGTTAGCTGGCAAGGCTGATAAATTAGCAAAGTAACTTGTTTGGTGTAAACCGAACCTGTTTCTGAGGCAGAAATGTTAGGCTTTTATCCTCTGGAGTGTGATTGAAAGGGTGAGAAGTTAATTTGGCAGCTTCACTTCTATGGTTTCATAATGTTTCTCCCCGTCAGTCCCTCCCTCTCCCTTCCCCCCCCCCCATTTAGTTGCAATGAAGGAGGTGATTTCAATGCTTTGTGCCTGCCCTCATACAAGGCAAGAGCATGACCCGAAAGGAAACGCCTCTCCCCAGGGCACATCCTGAGTAGCAACAGCTTGACTCAAGTGTTTCTTATGAACAGCCGTCCAGAGCACTTGATCTAAATCATACCATTTCCTTCACAGTATGGCATAGTTAACAAGTCAGTGCATCAACACAATCTGCAGATGGCAGTTCAAAAGGTGCTCGTCCCTCAGTGAGAGGGAGGGCAACGAATGCTCATTACACGAATTCAGCCAGGGGCTCCGTCAGGGTGTAAGGAAAGAAAGGGGGGCGAGCCTACGCTAAAAATATACGTCTGTGCAAATAATTGCAGGTTTTGGAAAAGTGTGTTATTGGAGTAAAGTGTAAACAACTTTCAGGGAAAAAAAATTGCGCACAATTTGGGCTCAGAAAATAGAAGGCAATGAAATTAGCGACAGTGTGCCTACAGCACCTACTTCGCTCCATTTATCTGAAGACCTCGGCAAATATAATGTAAGTTATTGAGCAAAGGCCCAAAGATCAAAAGAGAAGTTATCAATAAATGCAAGCATTGCTAGGCTGTGCATGCCACAGATTTCTTGAGTACCTACAGACAGTATTTCTAGATCAAGGTTTATATTCCTACACAAATTACATTAACTCTGAATGTCCAATGAAGAATCTATGAGACATATTAGTCTTTTAGACTTCAAAACAAATTTAAATTAGAACCATATTGCTGGAATACTTCTTAGCTAACATTTATATTGCTTCAGTTACCAAATCCAGATTAAGTCCCAGGCTCAGCAGGGGAGTGCATAATATATTAAGAAGTAAAATGAGGGTGTGCACTTCTGGCCTCCTCTTATAAAAATTTACAAAAAGTTTCTTCAAACTAACAAGGAAATGACTACAAGGCCCTAAAATGTTGATTTCCAGAGGCAGATGAAGGGAGGCCAGCTTTCCTACCCTGTCATCTTTGTGTGCACCAGGAATGCCTTTGGGGATAATTTGGATCACTTGGAGAAAGACTGTTGTAAGGTCTCAGATATCAAGGAAAGTAATTATAGACATGTAGGGAGATTCAGTCAAGGTCTCTCTCAGTGAATTGTCAGAGTATGAGATATATCTCAGGAGACCAAATAAGGCTCCCCTATGCTGATCTCTGTAAGAAAATCTCTTTGGGGATTTTACCATAAATTTCATTGCTTAGAAAAAAGGAACTTTTAGTCCTATGTTATATTAAACATTGCCCGTAAAAATATTTTCTTTCTACATTTATTTTAACATGAACACACTTAAAAGTAAACACAGATCATTCTTTACACTTCATTTATAGAATGTTTTTTAGTATACTTTTTAAGTGATGTTACATTTTGAAGAATGAAGAAAAATTTGAAAACTGTCATTGTGAGAATTTTGTTTCTCTCAGATTAATATTTCATTCTATTAATGTCACTATACAAACAAAAATATGATATAAAAATAAGTAAAGTATTAAGTAAAACCATGGTCATGATTGGCAGGAATTTAATATTCAAGTGGACTGTGTTCTAGACTTTTTCTGTTACAACTCCATTTTTCAGAAGTCTAAATTTCTGTCCTCTTAAAGAGCAGAAGTACCCCCAACCCAGGGGCCTTATACATTAAGTAATTTTAATTTCTTAATGTAGAGAAATAGAGAAATGAAAGTATAGAAATAAAGACACGAGGGAGGAGCATTAGTGAATTCCTTTCCAGTTTTCTCTCTCATGTGAGCTTGATACGTTTAGAAATTCTTTTCTTAAGGGCATGTCCTTTTATACTTGTAAAACTTTATATAGTGTAATTTAAGAGGAAAACAGGATACAACATGAATTAATTTGTATCTTACTTAAGTTCTATCTCTTATCAAGGTCCCAAGTTGCGCCTGGAACCACAAATTTATTGTGCCTCAGCAAATGCTTCATGTAACATAATTCTCTTGCAATTAGTGAAAGATGAAAAAGAGGTTGTCATAATCAGGCATCTTTTAAAAATGACAAGTTATTGAAAGCTCACTTTAACTGAAGGATTTGAAAAAATGTTATCGAATGGGAAGTCAGAAAACCTGAGTCCAGTCCCCAACTCTGCTGCTTTCTACCCACATAACCTTGAGCAAGTTACTTAGGGTCTCAGTTTTCTCATCTATAAAACAGGTGGGTTGCAGTAGATGACCTTTAAGGCCCCTTTGCAGATTTATAACTATATGCTATTTTATCACTGTTTGAGTGTGTGAAGGAGGAGCCCCTTCCCTCGCCTCAGAGCAGGTACACATTCTGACTGCATGATGACGCTTTTAATTGGTTACTGACTCAGAAATCTATGGTTCTCTGAAAGGAGAATTGCCCACCTCTCAGACCTCTTTTGCCTAATAGCCTGTAAATGTGAGGATGATTCTTCCGGCTCCAGAAAGTAGATGGCAAAAGGCCTTTTACCCCACTGGTCTTGGCCTTGGGAGGACATGGCCTATGCCTCTTCTCTCTCCACTCATCCATTGCTCCTTTGGTACAGGGCCTTATGAGATCTCCAGTCAGTTGACATCTTTCCCCCTTTCTGGGAATCTGAGGAATAAGGAGTTAGTTATTGTAGCAGTTGCACTCGCAACATGGTCAGTGGTAAATTGGATAATTAAAGAGTGACCCACATACAGAGAAACCATCAGAAAGAAAAGAACCTAGTTGGCATTGATCGGGCCTGCACTCAGTGAAGGTAAACTGTAAAATAGTCAAACAAAAACTCTGTTACAAATGTCCCAACAAGACTTGATAATTTGTGGAGAAGTCAACTGATGGTAATCATTTTAATATTGAACTGAAACTTTTGTATAAGTAAAATATAATCATAACGAATGATTTCTTGGGTGCATTTTATTGAATTTAATTTAAATTTTTAATCAATATCCATTCATGGGATTGGTATTTAGTTTTTTTTAATGTTTTATCCTTCCTTGGCTTTAGATCTTAGGACTATATTAGTTTCATTAAAGAAATCTGAAAGAACCCACTCCCCCCTACACATGTGATGATTAACTGTGAATGACTTAGCTATTCTCAACAATACAATGATCCAAGACAGTCCCAAAAGACTCATGATAAAAAATGCTATCTACCTCCAGAACAAGAGCTAACATGGTTTGTATGCAGATTAAAGCAGGCTATTTTTTCACTTTCTGTATTTTTTCACCTTTCCCCCTTTAGTTCTGCATCTTTCACAATATGAATAATAGGGCAATATGTTTTGCATGATTGAACATATATAACCTATATCAAACCACGTCAGGATGAGAAGAGGTGAGGAAGAAAGAGGAAAAAAATTGGAACTCAAAATTTACTTAAAATGAATGTTAAAATTTCTCTTTACTTGAAACTAGGAAAAATACAATATTATTTCAAAAACTTAACTAACTAAAAAAAAAAGAATAAATAGATTCCCCAAAAATGCTGATTTAGGGAATAAAGAGTTGGAAGTTGATAACCCAGTTTTTTTTTTTTTTATAGAATTCTCTTGTGACTCCATTGGGACAAAGAATTTTTTTTTTTTGCCTTTGGTAGTTTCTTTACAGCTAGTTTTATTTCTTTTTCTGAAATTGTTTATTTAACATCAATATTTGTTCTTCTGATAGTTTGGGTATCACGTATTTCAAAGTATTTTTCTATTTGTATTCTAAGCTTTGGTAGTACAAAACTGCAATACTGACTGATAATTCTTTTTCTTCTGGTTTTGTTGTGAATTCATCTTGTTTGCTATTTTGCTGATTGGATTTTCTACCTCTTTTAAAAAATCAGATTAAAGTTCATCAATTGTATTGCTTTGATCAATAAATAAACTTTAAAAAATAATTTCTACAGTTTTTTTTGTTTCCAGTTTATCCACTTTTTCTGTACTTTTTATAGTTGCACTTGTTTTGGTTTTATTTGTTGATTTTCCATCTTTTAAAAATAGTGATCATCTCCTTTTCTATTTTCTTAATGCATATATATATATATATATATATATAGCAATAACTGCTTTAACTACATGCCAGAAATTTTAGTTGGCTGTTTAATCACCATCATTCTCTTTCACAAGATTATTGTTTTTATAATGTTTTCATTCTATAACTTAATAACTACTCAGCAGTTTATTAATAAGTCTCTATTTGGGGGGAATTTTTGTTTGTGCTGATTACCAATTTTATTGAATTATGGTATGTAAAAGATATATTTATTATTTATTTTTTTAGACATTTGTACTATTTCTGTGTCCTAAAACATGGTAAATTTTTGTAAAAGTTCTATATAGTTCTAAAAAATATGTATGCTTTCTAATATTCACATTTAGAAGAAATCTATAAATCATTTAGTTTTAGGTTTTCCAGCAATTTGTTCAGTTTCATATTTCCCTTTTAGATTTGTTAGATTTGCTTCCTTTCTGTTCCAAAACTGAGAACTGATACGTTAATTTCTACCACTGCTGTTTTATTTATATATTTTGTAAATGAGGTAATTTTTCTTTTATTAATTTAGATGCTAACGCATTTAGAGCATAATTTTAATATTGACATTGTTTTATTGTTTATGATTCCTTTCTGCATAATTTACTTATTTATCTCTTTTTGTGTTCTGAATTTTTCTTTTTTGCATTGTCTTATAACATGATCGCAATTTCTACTATTTTTGGATTTACCTGAATCATAGTAAATTTTGTTCCAGCCCTTCATTTTTATTCTGTGTACAAAGAGTGCCCCAAAGGTCTTAGTTTTAAGCTTTAATAGATTTTTGGTACACCCACTACCTTTGTTTTTCAGGTGAATTTCTTGTAAGCAAAAGATTGAGAGGTTTTGTTTTCTTATCCAACCTGTCAGTCTTTTGTGTTTCATTAGAATTTTTCATCCTTTCACATTCAAAGTTCCGAGTTTAGATTTAAATTTTCTTCCATTTGTCTCTAATATCTTTTTCTGAATTAAGATTAATTTCCTCTCTCTCTGTAAAGACAGTACTTACTTCTTCACTTATTTTAGCTTAATCTACTTTAAATCCATCCTATTTCTATCAGCTCTATTCTGATCACTCTCAACCACCCATCTCATTTTGTTATCATATCTTTCTCTAGGTTAGAAGTTTTTTCCTAATTAATTAATTCCTTTTTTCTCCTCTTTTTACATAATTCTTCCTTTTTTCCCTCTCAATTAAGTAGTCAAATGAAAATTTCCTTTTCCTTTTTCAATATATTTGTTGGTTTTTATTTCATTTTCTTTACCTTTTTCTAACTTTTATCCTTTTCATTATTTTTCTTCCCTTTCTGTCTCATCTGGACTTCAATTCTTTGATTCATGGTTCTTGAACTTTTTTATTCTCTGTATTCTTCATGGAATTAAAGCTTTTGAAATACCTATTTTGAGTTCCGTCTTCTAAATAATTTCAGTGTTATTGGTCTGTAGATAATGTTGTGTCAATTCCTGCAGGAGAAAGAAAGAATAAATGTTTTGCCCCATGTCTCTGATGTGTAGTTACTTACTACCCTTTACCCATTGGTCATGAAATCACTGTGTCCATGCCTGGGCATCAGTTTCCCCCAGGAGCTTTAATTCCTCTTCTCCATTAATATGATGCTGTCTTCATGGAAACACAGCAGTCTCCCAAAAGTAGTGGTTTCTCTAAGCACTTCATCCCTGTAGATGATTTCTGATTGTGAAGTTCTCATCTCCCATTATAGAATATCTCTCTCTCCCAGGAACATTTTTCATTGGGAGCCACTTCTACTGCTGAAATGAGATTCTCCCTTTCTTTTCTGCTCCTTTAGTCTCAACCTTTGCCATCTTGCCCATTCTCTTATTGACCCTCTTCTTCCTCAGACATCACAGGGGTTATTTTCTAAGTATTAATCTTTGACTGTATTAAGGTACATTTCATATTCCCTTCATCTTTCCCTTTTATTATGAATCCTCACATTTTGTAACTTTGTCCCACAAAAAAAGATTCACCTCTTCTAAGCTTGTGATGTTAGTCGTCTGCCATCACTTCTTTTTGATTTCTGCTTTAATCCTTATCTTATATGCATTAAGAAATACTTTCCTGGGGAGCAGAGCCAAGATGGCAGCGTAGAAGCAGGAAGGCTTCACAGCTCCCACACAACCACTCTAAACACCCATAAAATATGACCCCAGACAAAGTCTAGGACTCTCAGACTCACAAAAATACAGAAAAGACATCTCTTGCTGAAGGCAGCTCGGCAGCAGGGGCTCAGCACAGTGGACTGGGAGCTGAGGCTGGCCCAGCCTGAAGCCGAGACTGCAGCCAGGCCCAGGGCAGTAGGAAGGAGCTGAGCTGAGCCAAGTCGAGTCGCACAGCAGCCAGTATGCAGGAGAAAAGATCTACAGCCTCCAGCACCTCCACATCTATTGGAGAGGGGAAGCTCGGCAGGAGGGGCTCCAGCAGGCCAGCAGGCCAGGAGACGAGACCAGCCCATCCTGAAAACCACAGCCACGGCCAGGCCAGGCCACAGGGTGGCCAGGAGCAGCTGAGCCTCCCAAACCACAGGGTGAGTCTACTTCAGAGAAGATCTAAAGCACCTGCTGGAGGGGATCTTATAATCCTGCAAACCAGGGTCAGAGATGGTTAGTGAAAGTGAAACTTTGAAACTTAATTTGGGGGAGGAAAAGCAGTTTGGCCAATCTGACCCCAGGGCAAGGAAGCAGTGGGGGAAGGGAACTGCTGAAACTGGTGGTGGTGGCCCCCACAGGGCGGCTTCAGAGCCCCTGGCCTGCAGACTCCACAGAGGAGCTGAATCAATTGATCAGGGTCAAGTGCTCTTGCACTGAGAGGCCTGGATCCAGATTGTGGTCTTGGGTGGTGGTCCTGGGGTGTGCTTTCAGCAACACGCCCCTAATAGCTCCAGCAGCTGGGAAAACCCCAGCGATTTGGAATAGAGCTTTCCCCCCTGGAAGCAGAGTTTCACAGAGCTAAAAAAA
>JAQQSW010011251.1:0-12805 GCA_028646575.1 Pseudocheirus occidentalis
AATCCCCACATCAAGGAGAAAATATTACAGACTGCCAAGAGGAAACAATTTAAATACTGTGGAAACACAATTAGCATAGCCCAGGATCTGGCAGCTTCTACATTGAGGGATCAAAGGCCCTGGAATATGATATTCCAGAGATCAAGGGAGCTAGGATTAAAACCAAGAATCACCTACCCATCAAAACTGAGTACAGTGTTCCAGGGGAAAATATGGTCATTCAGTGAGGTGGAGGACGTTCAATCATTCTTGCTGAAAAAAGCAGAACTGAACAGAAAATTTTAACATTAAAACACAAGAATCTTTAAAAGGTAAACATGGGAAAGAAATCATAAGGAACTTATCAAAGTTGAACTATTTACATGCCAATATGGAAAAACAATAATAATAACTTATGAAACTTTTCTTAGTATGAGGATAGATGAAGGGAATACTAATGTGTGTGTGTGTGTATATATATATATATATATGTATACCTATACATATGTCTATATAGGAGGGTATATATGCTTATGAATACATATCTGAGCGTGTGTGTATGTGTACATAGAGGGTACAGGATCAATTGAATATGAAGGGATGAAACTTTAAAAGGTGAAATTCTGAGGTGGGAGAGGACTAGAATGAGAGGAGACAGAGAGAGACAAAAACGGGGTTAATCATCCCATATAAAAGAGACAAGGGATAACTATTAACAACTTTACTTTCACTTACTCTCATTGAATTTGGCTTAGGGAAGGTGACAAGGGAGGAACCAAAAGAATGTAGAATTTAAAGCTTTACAATCAAATGTTAAAAAAACAAACTATATATATATCTATATATCTATATACATGATAATTATTATTATTATCTACATTCAACTGGGAATTAAGATATACAGGGACTGGGGTAGGGAGACCCTCCCTGCCCTACCAGAAAGTTAGAGGGGTATTGGAGAACATAAAAGGGAGTATATCAGGGGAAGGGTTGTACAGTGGGACTGCTGTTTTGGGGTTGGGGGTAGGGGAAAGATGGGGAGAAAATTTGTAACTCAAAATCTATTGGAAATGAATGATGTAAACAAGAAAATAAATAAAAAATTTAAAAATAGTCAAATAAACTACAAAGGACCTATGAAAGAAGAGGCCATGCACTTCCAGAGACAGAACTGGTAAATAGAAATATTTCTATTTTACTTTTATAAAAATACATACATGTCTGTCCTTGTGTGTGTCTGTGTGTGAAAAATGGTGTTCTCTAGTGTAGGGTGGAGGAGAGTGGGAGACAGGTCAGAACATAAAATGTAACAAAATATAAATTTAACTTTTAAAAAAGCAGTAGTATTATGAATGTCAATGAAGAAATGCATGATTTAAAAAAATAGAAGTAGATTAATCAGGAAGTGAGAGCAAGATGCAAGACATAGTCAACACCAACATCACCCTGATACTGGCAACATCTTAGTATAGCAGGGCAGGCCTCCAATTGAACTGGTTCACTTAGAAGGGGTTATTGGAAAAATATAGACTAGTTTTTTACATGATAGAGGAAATTTAGGGAATTGAGAGGATTAGGATAGCACATGTGTCAGGGTCACTTTCCCTGATTGCAAGGGCAGCCAGTTACTTACCTTAATCCAGAAGGCACCAGGACAGTCTCCAGTACAGAAGAGTCAGTGGCTCAAAGGTCTACACAGCAAACTTTATTGAGTCCTCTCTCATAAAGCAGTACAGCAGGATTTCAAGACCCACCAACCCAGTCCGAACTGCCCCCAAACCTGAGTCTTATATAATCCTCAGTTGCACCTACTACATGTGATTAAAAAAAAAAAGTTCTGGCTGCAAGGAGCAGGATATAGCCAAATGTATGGGTGGGAAGTTGTGGTTTCAGTGGCTTCCCGTGGCCTCGGGGTAAGGAGACTTCATCTGGAAAACCCGGTTTGTATACAGGAGAACTCCAAGCACTGTGGCTCCCCATAGCCTTTGAGAGACCTGGAGAGTCCAGTGCACCCTGATCTCTACATGACCCAGGTTTTTTCAGGGTGTCCACTCTCCCCATGCCTCATCCCAACCACCTGCAACCTGTTAAGTATTTCTTTTTTTTTTTTTTTTTGCTTTTTTGGAGGGCAGTTGGGGCCAAGTGACTTGCCCAAGGTCACACGGCTAGTTTTTTGTGTTAAGTGTCTGAGACCGGATTTGAACTCAGGTACTCCTGACTCCAGGGCCGGTGCTCCATTCACTGCGCCACCCAGCCGCCCCCTGTTAAGTATTTCTTAACCTTCACAAACAGTTAATTATGGGAATTGAGTGAACCCCACTGATTCCAGCTTGTGACTCAATTTTGGAACTATTTCAGTTCCCTTTTTATTCAATTATGTGTCTAGTCCAACTTCTGTCCTATGAGAAAACTTTATTCAGTTGTGGGAATTGAGATAAAACTTTCTTGCATTGTTTGAACTTAGTCCTGCATGACTGGGAAACTGGAAGTCCTCTATCTGTTGCTTAGAGATTATTATTATTTTTTGCTTTTTGCCCTTTCTCTAACATTTGTTAAAACGCTGCAGCAGACGCACTGAGGAAGGACTCAGTTACTACTCTAAGAGATCTTGGGAGTCTGTCAGCCCTGGGGGCCTGCTTCAAGCCTGCTTTCTTCCATAAACACTTCAGGTCCTTCTCAAACCTGGTTGGCTTCTGCTTCCTTCTCCCTTCTCAGACCTTCTGCTGCAAAAACCAGGTCCTCTTCACCAGCTTATGATACTTGTATTGGTTACTCTTCTGGCGGTGGATCTTCAGCACATTCTTGCAGTGCTTTGTAGGGGCTCCCCATGAGCTTCCTTCCCCCAGTTCCTCCCCATCCTTGACCTCACTTGGGGGACAGTCATAGAGCAAGGCCAGGCTCACTGTTCCAGGTCTGGGCCAGGGATGGTGGCCTCAGGTTTGGGGAGCATGTATCCAACGGTGAGCCATCTCTCCAGGGGACTGATTGACATCTTCCTGGGAACCAGCATAACCTCTAGCTCTGGATCTCTCTGGGCCTGGGCCTGGAGCTCTGGCCCATTCCTGCCTGTCAGCCAGGTGCTATAACAACAATACTTGGCCACAAAGACCAGGGGGGCACTGCAGGGCCTAGCCTTGACAAACATCGGCCTGCCGAGGGCATGGCCCCAGTCACTCAAGCCAGAAACATGGTGCTTGGGTCTGTCCTTCTAGGGTAAGGCTCAGGAGGGCATCCTGCCCCCTCTTCCTTGCTTAGAGATCCTTAACCAAGGACCTAGGTGATACTGACCAGAAACCTAATCAGATCTGAATATTGATGCAAATTTTCACAGTTGTGCATCCCAAGCAACCCAGATATCTTATGTGAAAACTGTCCCCATACTGATCGGTTATTGTTGATAGCTGCTTAAAGACAATTTTGGGAGTGAGTCACCTCCTTTTCTGAATTCACTGAATTGTACATGTTCTCCACAGTCCCTTTCTGATCTTTCATACAATTAGAAATCAGATTATCTAATGTTGTATTGTTTCCTTTTAATTTACTGGTTTGATTTGGCTAGTTGTTTTGAATGTATAAAAGTCCCCCTGTATTTGGGGTCCAACCCTAAGCTGAGGAAGAGTCCTGGTGCTGATTTGTTAGGCAATTTGCACACATTGCTGAATAAATTTATATGCTTGGAAGATTTAACCTTTGTTTCCTCAGTCATTTCATCTTTCACCCACCACAGGATAAGAAAAGGATTGATTTTGATGTCTACCATTGCGAGAAGTGTCAGTTGCGAGATCTTGGAGTCAATATAGTATCAGCTAGCAATTATGGATTATAAGTTTTTTTTTCAAACAGGAACACTGCTAATCATCAAAACACGTAATTCAAATGGCTTTGGCTCTAGATTAGCAAAAGGTGTCAAACACTAGAGTCTTGTACACAGTAGGGGATAAAAATGTTTACTGACTTGAATTAGACATAGTCATTTTATGAGTCACTTTTTAAAGTGACTTTAAAATATTTAAATATTTAAATTTCACATACACAAAAAATAGAAAATGAATATAAAATCAATTTTTGATTGAACCATGTACACTATAACTTTATTGTAACACTATTTATTGGGGGGAGAAATAGAAGGTAGGTTTATCTTATACCAAATTCAAGAATACTTTTTTGTTTAGTCATTTCAGTCATATCCGACTCTTTGTAACCTAATTTGGGGATTTTCTTGGCAAAGATACTGGAATGGT
The DNA here is from genome assembly GCA_028646575.1 of Pseudocheirus occidentalis. NCBI lineage: Eukaryota > Metazoa > Chordata > Mammalia > Diprotodontia > Pseudocheiridae > Pseudocheirus > Pseudocheirus occidentalis. Next base: position 4,221 of record JAQQSW010011251.1, read on the forward strand.
TTGCCATTTCCTTTTCTAGCTCATTTTATGGATGAGGAAACTGAGGCAAACAGGGTTAAGTGACTTGCCCTGGGTCACACAGCTAGGCAGTGGTTAATGCCAGATTTGAACTCAGGAAGATGTCTTCCTGGAACCATCTAAAAATGAGCAGTAGAACAAAGAGCTTCAAAAAACTTACTTGAGCTCCATCTTTCATTCTATCTTTTATAAGTCAGTACCTCCTGAAACCATTAAATTGGGGTCCATAATGCCTGCCTTTTAACCTCACTGAATAATTGAATCAAATAAGACAGTGCATTTAGATTTGTTAATTAAAGTGTAAAGCATTGTCCACATATGATTGATGAGGACAAGAAGAAGGAACAACAAGATGAAGAGGGTATATTTTATCTGTTAGAAGATCCCCATGGCATGGGAGGTTCTGATGTATCATTTCAGTACTTTGATGGATCTGTGATCTCATCAATTTGGACAAACTCTCCGATAATGCAAAATCCCTGGAGAACATTTATCTAATGTGTTGTTTGCCTTCCTTTAGATCTCTTGGCATGGCATACAAAATGACCATCAGTAGGCTAGCTTTTGTTCTTGGCCTGTGAATATCTCACCTTTTTCAGCAATATAATTCTCAACTGATACCCTTTTACAGTTTCTGTTGTATAATTTTTCAGAGGTTATGCATTAGAGGATACTCATGCCTAGTTTTGTTTTTCCATTGACCTCTGGGTGATTATAGCTTTTCCCTTATGCTTGTTTACATAGTCTGTGGCTGTGCCTGGGAGATACAGATTATCCGTTCACTAATTTAATATTACATTCACATAGAATCTAAGAAAATCATGCATCTTTAGTCACAAATAGTCCATTCCTATGTATATTTGTCAGTCAGTAAAAAACATTTTATAGGATGAAGGTAATGATGGTGATTTATGCATTACCCCAAACTTAAGTGTATTAGAGCCTTCCCCTATTCAATATCTATGGTTGTTATTCTTTAAAATATTTAAATGAAAGAAAAATCTACAGGGAGGATTTCAGGATAATCTGCTTTGTAAAGTGGTAGTTGTATGAATTAAGTAAATGAAATTCAGTGTTGTATTCTGAAGTTCACATGTGGGTAAATTACTGTTGATTTGACTCATTAGATACCTAGAGACCTAGCTTGGCACTTTCTAGGGGTTTGCAGTTCTTGTTTTCTGATATATATAATCCCTGTTTTTGGTTTAAAAAATTCTTTTTTTTCATAGGTAACATTTATATAGCACTGTAATATTTGCAAAGTGTTTTACATGTATTATCTGAAAAAGATAATAAACAATGAACAAGCAAGAGACCCAGAGATGCACATAAATCCAGTCACAAAGAGTCTGATATTAAAAGGTGTCTCTAGTTAAACTCCCTTGACAAAAAAGTCCCATCACAATTCTGTTTCCCCCCAATCATGGTTGAAAAGGGGGGAAGAATGGTCTAACATTTCTCTTTTTCTCTCTGTCTCTTCTCTCTCTCTCTCTCTCTCTTTTTCTCTTATTCTCTCCCTCATGCCCCCACCTCTTTCTCTCCCTCTCTCCCTCTCTCTCTCTCTTTCTTCTCTAACTTCAAACAGTTTCTATAGGCTCCACTTCGTAGCTACTTGGACCACCAGTTTCTCAAGTCAGGTTAAGGAGAGTCTTTTTAGATTTCTTCAGTTTTATGATTCTCCCAAATGGAAGGTGAGGATGAAACCCCCAGACTCCTCCTTGTCTATCCGTGTTTTAAATCTACAATTTTCCCTTTTCTTTTCTTGCCTGTTATAATTTCCACCCATCATAATGCAGGCCTTCAGGCAAAAAAACCATTCATTTGCATGATCAGAAATGGAGAAAAAGGTTCCAGAATATAAGCTATAATATAAGCATATGTTGGGGTCGGGGGGTGGGAGGAAAAATAGATGATCTCTGACCAATTGATTCCCTTCAACCAGCACTACCAATTGATAAAGTCACAGAGCCAAGAGATAGATAACAGAGGAGATGGGTTAACTTCTGGTTATTCTTTTAGACAGGTGTAAAAAAAAGCTTTCTTGATTGAATTGCAAAGGAATAACATCTTCCATGTGATGAATGCTGGTCAAGGCTAAATTCATCAGCTCCAGCAGAGGAATCCAGGCAGGGACCAAGGAACACATCGTGCTAATTTTTTTTTTTTGATGGGGAAGAAGGAAGAGAGAAGAAGGATTTCAGGCCAGGAGCAGGTTTGTGGAATGTGACCCCTTCACCAAAACCAGAGGACATCAGGGTCAGGGAGGACAGTGTCCCTGTTTGCCCTCTCCTGAAGCCTAGCACTTTAAAGCAGAACTACCCGATGAACAGGAAACACTCCATCCAGTTGATCTTATTAAATTCCTTTGCTTTGATTAAATTTTATCTACTAACTGATTATAAACTTCTTAAGGGCAGGGACTTTCTTTTGCCTATTTTTGTATGCCTAGCCCTTAGTACTGTGCCTGGCACAATTGGGGTTTAATGTTGCTTGTCCTTCATTCTCAAAGAGGACCACGACTTCATGGAGGTGATGCCAGGACATGCAAGTAAATTTGATTTAAGTGAGGGAGGGCTGTGCAATGTCACCCACCTCATTTTCTCCTCCAGAGCCATCTGGGTCCAGTGGCCCCAGATACAGTAGAGACCTTGACCTTTTAAAAATATTTTTCAAAATTTATTTTCTTGTTTACATCATTCATTTCCACGAGAAAAAATAATTCTTTATAAAAAGGGAACAGTGCCAGGTTAACACCTTCAGGATGAGGTCTAATAAACACTTTGGTGCTGGACTAGTTGTACTTCACATGCATACTCTGTGGTATTTACCATGATGTAATTTTGCAAAATCAGATTTTAGATGTCAGTTCATGTCTACTGAGAAATTCCGAATTTTATTTGCAACTGTTTGGGTTTAACATTTTTTCCCTCTCAAATATTAACTTATATTTCTAACCTGAATTTCAGTTTACTGCTTACTACCTAAGGGTCAGGGGAATTTCTCTTTATCAGTTGTGTTTAACCAATAATGGAGAGCTTATTGTCAGACCACTTGGTATCATGGGTTCAACATGATAGAGCCAGCTAATCTGGAATGAAGAACTCATTAGCTCAGCAGGACTATCTCCAAAGATTTGGTTAATGAAGTTTTCTCTGAGGTGCTAGCCAACATGGAGAGAAAAGGATGAGGTGAGAATGGAAGAATAACTCCTGGAAAAAAAAAACAGATTGTGAGGATCCCATTAGGTATATTTGCAAATGAAAAGATAGTAATTGAGGGATAGTTTTAAGTCCCAGATAAGGAAACATATTGAGAATTTGAAGGCAGAGAAGGAAGAAGTGCTTTTTCTCCAGGTTACAACTAGGGATCAGGATAAAATAGACCAGGAATGGGAAAGCTTGGCTTCTTCTATAGGAGGAAAAGGAATGCCAAAAATCTTGACCCCTATGTATATAACTGAAAGCAAAAGAAGTTAGATCTTCATGGCAAAGGTGTGTGTGAGAATGGGTTGAGTTTAGATTCAGGAACTTTGTGAGCAAATCCATAGCAAAGTAATTGGAATGAATGTATAGTGTAGTTCTCAACTCTAAAATGTTAACAAGGCCAAGAATGCATAGAATGAAATAAAGCAGGAAAGAGGACAAGAAAAATTGACATAATGACTTGGAGTCAGTGTCTTTAGGAGAAAGATTAAATTATAAAGAACTTTGCAGCTTGCATTATTTTTAGCCTTTTAATCTGTTGTTAAATTCTCTTCAATCCTCCTTTCTTCTCCCACCAGTGTCTCTTACAACAGTGCTTTCTTCTAAATAGCCTTTCAGACATCTAAAAAGTGAGCACTTTGCCTCTGATAATGTGGAGATGGGGTAGGAAGGTATATCATCAATGTAATACCCACAGCAGCTGCTATGAATATGCAGGAATTGTTCCCAAGTTTGAATTGCAAAGTATAACAGACTTTCTGCCTTGAAGATGAAACTGTGACATTTAGTCAAACACCAGAAAGCCAAATACATCATAATAACAAGGAAGTCTATACACGTTGCCAATGCAGGAAGCACTGACAAACCAAGCTTTCTTTTTAAGACAAAGTCCATACACATCCCTAATCCAGGAAGCACCAACTTCCCAAGCCTTCCCTCTGTCAGGCCTCCCTACAAAACAAGTTCCCTTAGGCAAATTCACTCCCTCTCTCACTCATACTAGCTGCTCTCTCTGATCTACCTCACCCACTCTTTCTGCTCCACCCCTTCCTGCTCCACCCATTCAACAAGCTCCTCCCATCATGGGCTCTGTGTGATTGCATAGGCCTATTAAGGGGCAGGGAAGATCTTCAAATTTCCTTAACATTACAGAAGGAGCAGCAGATAACTTGTGACATTTCTTCCCACAAATTTCTGGGTTGTAGGGAATTAAGAAAAATAAGGAAGCAAGATGGTGGTATTAAACAAGCAGAAGGTGGCAGATTATGTATAAAGCCCATTATTACAATGCTGGTGAACTCAGGGAGTTGTGTCCTGGTCTGAGTGGTACAAAAGTGAAACACTCTCACAAGAGGCCATACAAGTGAAACGTGAAGGTCTTCTCTTGTGTCCCCTAAACTCACCATGTCTTTCTATCTTCTAAGTTTTCATGGTACCATTTCACCAGAAAAAACAGAGGATCTAATTTGTATGCCTAACTTATAAGAAAATAAATGTGTTATATAATAAATATAAGGGAACTCTGGAGAGGAAAGGTAACATTTAAAAAAAAGCATAATAGATAGTATTTAAAAATATCAGGAATTTGTATGATTGGATAACTCTTACTTAGCCTACTGCATTTATCTCTTAAGTGTCTATTATATCCTTTTCAATTTTTTTTCCTACTGATCCCTATTGAGGTAAAGCCCTCCTGTGACAATCTACTACTTGAAGTAAATGGAATAGTGAATGGAATCAGGAAAACCTGAATTTGAATCCTGCCAGAGATGTGTCCTAGCTGTGGGAACTTGGGCAAGTTACTTAATTTCAATGAGTCATATCATGAGGGTGATATTCGCACCTACCTTACAGGCTTCTCTCGAGGATCGCATATAAAAAGCTTTGTAAAGCTTAAAGTACCACAAGAAGTGCGTACACTACCACCTGACTTTTAGGTCAATTGTTATCTTTCCACTTTCAGTCACTTAGCTCTTCAATCTGACCTCTCCTCCCAAAATGAAAAATGAAGAAACACAAAATACTCATAACAAATGGGCATAGTTAAGCAAAAGACCTTCCTTTATTGGCCATGTCTGGAAATATATGTCTCATTCTGCATCTTTAGTCTGTCACCTTTGTCAGGAGGTGGACAGCATACTTCATCAGTGATCCTCTGGAGTTTTGCTTAGTTCCTGCATTGGTCAGAGTTCTTCCTTTCAAAATTGATTTATTTTTATAATGTGGTTGTTATTGTATAAAATATTCTCCTGGACTTACCTCAATGTAAGTTCATACAAATCTTCTCATGTTTTCCCCCCTGAAACTGTCCATTTTATCTGTTTCCTAATGGATAGTAGTATCTTATTATATTCATGATTTCTTTAGTCTTTCCCTAATTTATAAAAATCCTCAGTTTCCAGTTCTTTGCCAATAGAAAAAAGAGTTGCCATATTTTTATACATACATGTCCTTTCCCTATTTTAAACACATATGCTCCTTTGGGGGCCTAGGCATTTGCAATGGTATCAATGGGTCAAAGGGCACAAACAGTTTAGTAATTGAAGCATAATTCTGAACTGCTTTTCAAAATGGTTGGACCACAGATCAATTTTCCTAATGTATAGCTCTGTTAATGTAACTTTGATGATAAAAGATTTTTAATAGTTTCCTCACTAACTATTAAATAAAATAAAATTTCTTTACTTGACAATTCAGGCCATCTATGATCAAGCAGTAAACTACCTCCTATCTTAACTTCAAACACTCCTCTTCCCATACCCTATACTTGAATCAAAGTGGAATACATGAGTTTAGGATTGCACCTGGCACATAGTAGGGGTTTAACAAATGCTTATTGACTGACTGACATTTCACAAATATGTTCAGCAACCTTCTGCTTCCATGAAATTCACTTTTTCCTCTGACATCGGGAATCAATTCATATCCACCTATTAAACTCATACCATTTCTTAAGGATGCGGGTCAACTTAATTCTTCTACAAAGAAACTACAAGTGATTTTTCCATCATTTTAGCCATCATAGTACTTCTTTTGCAACCCTCTGGTGAGAGGCACATTTCATATTGTACTTTGTATTCTTATTTTGTGCTTTATAAGAATATTTTCCAGTTATGTATTGTAACATGGAGCTGAATCTTAAGTTTTGGAAACTATATGAGTGAAGAATAAACTCTGGAAGAATTTACCAAGGTGGAAAGACTTTGAGAATTGCCTTGGATATGGACCTTGGATTTATTTTCAGAAAACCAGGAATGCTAAGTTTGCAGAAGCTTATCAACAAAAATCTGGTTGTCATGCATGGATTTCCCTTCCAAAGTAAATAATAAAGATTATACCAAGTCATGACAGGATGTGACTGGGTTGATGGAGGCTGTACCTACATTAATGACATCATTTATCCATATAGTATTGAAAAACAGGATTATACCATTGTAAGTTTAGCAGCAAAAAGTGACCTCAGTAGTCATCTAGTCCACCTCTCATTTTCAGGTGAGTAAATTGAGGCATAAAGTACTTAAATTAATTTCCCAAGTTCACCACTAACAGATAGTATGAGGAGGGACCAAATATTCCAAATCTAATACTCCGCTGTTTATTCAAAGCTCTTATTTTTGCTATAAACTGGATGTCATGTAGTTTTTCAATGATTTGAATATTAATTATATATGAACAATGTAGTTGTAACTTGAACTCTTCCTTGGCTACCTATATGAATTACATCTATAGTAGATGACATAAAACATTTAGATCCTTCTTTGTATAGTAGAAAGAACAATGGACTGATTCAATAATGGTGGTTTCTAGTTTCTACTCTGTCACTAGAAACTTTAAGAACTTGGGAAAAATTATTTCACCTGTTTGTGTTTCAGTTGTTTTTAAATCTTTTTTATTTGTATTTGGGAGAATAATGTAGAATTGCATATGCCAAAACAAAGTGTTTTATCTAATTTGACATTGTTTATGTACATTAACTCATTCAAAATTCATTGTATACTTTGTTCATTTGTGGAAGACGCTATGGTACTACTGCCTCAGCCAGAAATTTGGCTTCCTTTTACTCTTATTCCAGTGAATAAATCACAGATATGATAAGAAAACTAAGAAATACATAACTAGACCACTTGGGGGGGGTGGAGAGGGTAGGTGTCTTTTTATTTCTTAAATATCTAGAAATTGTACCACCACTTTCTCTTTTATGTATGTATTTCATGTATTCATTACACTCTAAAGACATACAAATATTGCTATCCTTTACTAAGAGTGGACTGCTAGGTAATCAATGGACCAGACAACAAGCTATCCTCATTCCTAATGCTATGGACACGGGTCCTCAAAGTAGTAAAATTGGCAGCACTCTTTAACTTGATATAGAATCCAGATCATTGATCTCCTCATTCTAGATCCAGCCCCTTCAGATGACTGGTCCAGTTAGTTAGCAAACCAAAGTTGCTATAATTTCATGCTCCAGTAATAGGGAGGCATTTTAAAGAAATGGAAATGAGAATTTATCAAAGGATTAATAGAAGCTGGGAGTGGGGAGAAGAAAGTACCTCTATCAAAAAGACAGGGAGGTGCAGCTAGGTGACAGAGCAGATAAAGCAGGACCTAAATTCAAATCCAGTCTCAGATACATAATAGCTGTGTGACCCTAGGCAAGTCACAACCATGATTGCCTCAATTGCTGGTAAATATCCTGCTTTCTAAATCTTTGGGAAAAATATGCTACTTTACCAATTAGTAGACCAAACTGCCCTCTCAGTTTTTGAAAAAAAATATTTTATTCCAAATTTAACTCACTTTTTGAGCCAGTGCCTCCATTACTTCTGTTTGAAGCAATCTATCCAGAATTGTCATGTAGGACTATAGACCTAGAGTTGGAAGGGAAGTTAGAGGCCAAGTAGTCAGTGTCTTTCACTTCACAGATGAAGAAAGAGATTGAAAAGTTAGGTGACCAACCCAAGGACAGATAGTTGAACAAGTGAACCATATCTTGACTCAATTCCAAGCCCTCTGACTCCAAATCCAAGCACTACTTCTGCTGCATCATGTTGTTTCTCTGGAGCACTTCTCTGGTTCCCAGGCACTTAATTTTTTTTAATTCTTGTTTATATCATTCTTTTCCACAAGATTTTGAGTTACAGATTTTCTCCCTGTCTTTCCCCTATCCCCAAACCCAAAACAGCAATCCCACTGGAAAGACCATTCCCCAATCTACTCTCTTTTATGACCTCCTCCAACACCACTGTAACTTTCTTGTAGGGCAGGGAGGGTTTCCCTACCCCAATCCCTGTATATCTTAATTCCCATTTGCATGTAGTTAATAATAATAATGATTATATGTGTGCATATATATATATATAT
>JAQQSW010011252.1:0-12805 GCA_028646575.1 Pseudocheirus occidentalis
TGGTAGTGAGGGGGAATGAAGAGGGAAAGCAGGATATCACGGAAATTTGCATTTTGTAAATGTTTCCCAATGATGTGTTATGAATAGACTCCTCAGCCTAGAATGGGTATTAGAGAAATAAACCAACCACAGAAAATACCTTACTGGTGTTTTAAATCTGAAGCATCTAGGTGGGATACAGTAATTGATTAAAAATGTTTGTCCATTGATTAAGGCAAAGGCTATTGGATTTGGATTCAGAGGACTTGGGCTGGCCCTCATATCTGACTCTTCATTCATGATCTCAGTGCTTTTACAAAGTCCTCCCCTTTCCCTGGACTGCACTCCCTCTTCGCCTCCATCTCAGAGAATCCTTCTCTTCCTTCCAGGTGTACCTCAATCACTGCATCTTTCCTGATCCCCCAGCCACTCGGATCCCCTCTCTCTCCCAATCTACCTTGCATTTATTTTTTCATATGTTTTCTGTTGATGTATATGTATGTTTGCACACACATATACACACGCATACACACTTATTGGATCTTCTAGTTGAATCAAAGCCCTTTGAGACCAGGAATTGTTTTATTCTTTGCATTTGTAACTCCAGTGCCTGGTTCACAGGAGGTCCTTGATAAAAATCTCATTGATTGATTATTGAGAATAAACTCACTGGGGGCGGCTAGGTGGCGCAGTGAGTAGAGCACAGGCCCTGGAGTCAGGAGGACCTGAGTTCAAATCCAACCTCAGACATTTAACACAAAAACTAGCCATGTGACCTTGGGCAAGTCACTTAACCCCAATTGCCCTCCAAAAAAAAAAAAGAGAATAAACTCACTGGATGTTGGCACTACCAAGGATCATAGAAACCATGTCTTCCAACCCCCTTATGTGGCAGCTCTGCCTCAGTGTTACTAATTCCAGCAGAATGGATGCTCATTGAGTGCAGAGAATGTCTCACTTTTGTTTTTCTATCCCCAGCATCTGACTGGGAAAAAAGGTGTTTAATAAATGCTTATTGTTTGATAGATTTAAAAATAAAATCACTGATTTCAAGTCTAGCTATTCAACTTAGCTGCACAACATTGGACAAGCTATTTAATTTGCTATATAAATATGGGGATAACATTTATCCTACTTGTTAATAGGGTTGTGGTAAGCATTTAGGGTTTTGCAAAACTTAAAATTCTGTAGAAATGCAAGCTACAATTGTTGGTAGGGCTAGGGAATATGAGGTCCCAGAGGTAAAGTGATTTGACCAAAGCTTCAGAATTAGAAGTAACAAAAATAAGAATCAAGTCTCCCCTCCATTAGTGGCCAGAGATACAAGGAGCTATTTCTCAAGCTGGTAGTTTTTGTTATATTTCTTCTCTCAACCCTAACAATCCTAGATGTGCACACAAGTAGTTTAGACGAGAGTTTGGCAAAAACAAATACTTGGAACATCATGGCAGCAGAGTGGAGCCAGTTTCTAGCAAACTCTAAAAAGCCTTAAGAAATGCCCACCCAGCAGAAGGACAGAGATCAGATTGCTGGGGACTGTGATATAGTTGTAGAAAAAAAAGTAATAGATGAAAGCATCAGAGATCTGGAGCCCAAAGGTACCATAGCAGGCACTTAATCCTGTCACAACATTTTACAGATCAGGAGACTGAGACCTAAAGAGTTTCAATGTCTCTCCTGAAACAGAATGCAAGTTCTTGTCATTAGGGACTGGGTCATCTTTGTACTTGCATCCTCGTTCCTGGCACTGTCTAACACATAGTAAGCACTTAACAAATGCTTCTTAATTGATTGGATCATAGGTTTAGAACAAGAAGGGATCTCCAAGATCATCTAGTCCGCACCCTTATTTCTACAGCTGAGAGAACTGAAACTAAGGGAAGATAAGTGACTTTTCAAATGTCACACAGATGGCAAAAGAATCAAATAGGATCATAACTCATATTAGATGTTCTGTGGAAGAAGGAACTTTATAAAACTCTGCTTCCCCACCCCTCTTCTCAAATTACACACAGGAGAAATCTGAAGCTCTGTTAGGCAAAATGGTAGACATGGCTCATGAATCTTCCTTGAGTAGAATAACCCAGAAAGGCTTGTAAAAGGACAGAACCTGGTGGAAGTCATGGGCCTTGCAATCTCAGCGATGCCCCCTTTGTGCTCTAAATACATAGTGACATGCCCCCTACCAATATCTGAACAATGACCCCCTGCATGAGCAGTTATGTGAAAGTATGACTGAGCATGGTTAAGCCTGCTTTGATTTTAATATATGGGTTTATTATGTGGGAACCTTTAGTTCTTAGAGAAACTGACTGAAGGCTCCTCTTTATATCTTGACATTTTAAGCAATTTCAGTGTGCTTCTTCCTCAACAAACAGAGGAAATGAAGACCAGTTGTTCTCTGAAAACAATGTTCAAACTCCCCTATTGATAGTAAAACAACCTCTTTTGGATGGCGATGATACCTTGCATGACAGCATCAAATCCCCTGGTAATCCTTAACTAATTAATTCCCACTGTGCCCTTGGATAGGAGGGATCACGTTTATCCCCTCGGCTTTTATTTTCTTTTTAAAATTTTACTGAGACTTTGGAGTGATGTAAACAGTGACTGCCGTTTCTTTGGAACATATTTTCCAAATGTCTTCTGTCATTTTCTCTAATCTCCTTCTGCCCCAAGGTGTGTTTTCAAACCCTTCTGGTTTCTGCATATACAACTCATCTCTGAGAACCACCTCCTCCTTTCTCCAACCAGACCTAAATCCTCCTACCCCAAAAGGATGACCAGAATGGTTAGGGTGCCTGAAAGAGTGCCAAACAAGGATCCATTGAAGGGACTGAGCATGCCACTTTCTATATAGCATTTTAATGTTTTCAAGTGTTTTGTTCTTGGCGACTCTCTGAAATAGCTATGAATTTTACAGATAAGGAGAAAACCAAAGCCCTCTGGGGTTCAGTGACTTACTCATGAACAAAGCTGCCAAATATCTGAGGTGAGAATTTAACCCTTGCCTCCTGATTCCACATTTCATCATTCTATCCATTTTATACCCAACTAGCTCTCTGAAGATGTTTTGGAATTCTTGAGGCAAAGTAGTGGTCTGTCTCTGCTCTTAATAAGTGCCGGGAGTTTTTATTGCATTAACTTGTCTAAGGTAAGAATGAGAAAAGAAGCCAGAAATCAGATCACCAACCTTATGGGGATCTATTATACTGGTTCTTAAAAGCAAGATAGACCCTCAATGATAGCTGTCATTGAGAAGATACCTCAATCTTAGCTGTGCTTTTCCAGTCCTAACATGCCTTATGGACACCTCTCTTGTTCTAAAGCATGACGTTTACTTAGGACTTGTCAAATGATTTTCTATCAATGACATGGGGTGTTTCCATGTTGTTGACTGAGGTGCTGAAACCACCACCAACCTGCTTTGGAATTTGCTTTTAGCACAGTGAAAAGAGTACTCACTTTGGAGTCAAAGGGCCTGGGTTTGAATCCTATCTCTGATACCACCTATGTGGCCTTGGACAAGACACTTAAATTCTCTGGACCTCAGTTTTCCCATCTTTAAACTGGAGGGGTTGGACCATATGACCTCTAAAGTCCCCTTCCAGCTCTGCTTCTATGCCTCTTTGACTCTAATCCCATACCTTCTCAGTTTCTTCCTGTGTAAAATGGAAGGGAGATAGGAATAAACTAGATGGTCTAAGAGGTCCCTTCAGCTCCAGCTTTAAAATCCTTTGATCCTGAAATAGGACCTTTAAAAATGTAAATGAATCTCTTATTAGTGGGATGTGGGATTAGAGAGTCTTTCAAGCAGACCAAACCTTTCTTTTGTTCCTCACCTACTGGTTTCCCTTCTTCCCCACCCTTCTCATGCTAGGGAGTAAAATAGAGATCTGCAACTGTCCAGGAAAGTTGTCAACTTCTGCTTTAGAGCTGGACATGAGCCTGAAGTCAGAACAAATCACACTGTGAAAGCTGGATCACACTTCTGTTTATACATGGATGTCATTTCCATCTGCCAATCCTCATAACCTTCATTACATTTGGTGACTATCATTCTGTCAGTGACTCTGGGCAGCCACCACTTTCTTCTCTTTGAGATTAAATGGAGTCCTCTATCTCTATGGATCATTAATCTAGAAATAAGATGTAGTTTAGGACTTTGCAAGGAGGATACACTCACAAAGAGGATATCTCTTTTTTAACAATATGGGTAACCACTGCTAGAGTTAGCTAATAAGGTCAGACTCCAGATCACTTTTGACAGCCCATGGAACCATGCTACAAACTAGCTGGCAAATTGCAGCCCCTGCCAAAAGAATGTGGCTGTATTATGCCTTTGGCCTCCATCCAGGCCATCCTACATTGACTTATTTAAGGACAAATATCTCTGCCTGACTTTCAAGAACTTCTATGATATGGCCCTACCAACCTTTCCAGATTTCTCTCACTCTCCACAATTGGTCCTTCCTCTGATTTGCAATTCCCATCCACTATATCACTGATCACATTCTTCCCTGTGCTTATAATTCCCACAATCTCCCTTTTTAATTTGTTAAATTCCTATCCTGTTTCTAAAGCCCAGCTCTGACTTTTTCCTCCTATAAACATGACTGTCTCTCCCTCCCTCTTTCTCTCTCTCTCTCCCTCCCTCTTTCTTTCTTTTTTTCTTTCTCTCTCTCTCTCTCTCTCTCTCTTTCTCTCTCTCTCTCTCTCTCTCTCTCTCTCTCTCTCTCTCTCACACACACACACACACACACACACACACACACACACCATGGATTAGATTGAATTATCTCTACCTGTGTCATAACCTTGACTAGAAAGTATTCTGCTGATAAAAATTACTCACATTTTGATAGTAATTTTAGGTATAGAAAGTACTTTCTTTCCAATAAACTTATGAATAAATTATGTAAGTATGATTGTTCCAGTTTGACAGATGAAGAAACTGAGTCTTGGAAACATGACTTACCCAGGTTCACGCCAAGTAACCGAGCCAAATCTTTCCCTGTAAGATTTATGAAGGTGGGGGACATATATATTTATCTTCTCTCTCTTCATATTTTACCCAATACCCAGCACGGTTTTCCATATATAGAACTGCATAATACAAGTTTGGTGAACTGCATGGAATTTCATTCAATTGGCTTCCTGTATGAGCTAGTAATGTATGGCATAGTTTAATGGGGAGAGCCCTGAAAACAGTCCATTGTGACTCTATGACTGGTAAGGATTTCCTGAACAATGTTTATTTTGGAGGACAAAGACAAGAGTGGTATAGGACATTTCAGGGATGAATAATAATGAAGGAGGAGGAATGAGAGTTTGAAAAAGAAGAGGAGGGAAAAGGAAGAAAAGATAAAGAGACAGTAGAAGAAAGAAAGAAGAGGAAGGAAAGGAAGGAAGGGAAGAAAGAGGAAAAAAGGAAAGAGGAAGGAGGGGGTAAAGAGCAAAGAGAAGGAAAAGGAAGGAGGAGGAGTTGGAAAAAGAAAAAAGGGGCAGCTAGGTGGTGCAGTGAATAGAGCACCGGCCCTGGAGATGGGAATAAAATTAGCACCTACCTCCGAGGATTGTTGAGAAGATTGAAAGAGATAATTGTAAAACATTTAGCACAGTGTCTGACATGTAGTAGGTGCTCTATAAATGTCATTGTTGCTGTTGTTGTTAAGAAGAAATTCCAAGGCTAGGCAATTGATTGTTACATTAGGTTATAGACAGAACACATCTAGAAACTGGTGTTAAGTTCTGAATGCTATGTTGTAGGAAGGACATTGACCAACTGGAGCAGGTACAGAAGACGCCAACCAGAATGGGGAGTGGACAAGATTTGCCTTATGAAGAACAGCTAAGGGAATGAGGCATGTTTAGCATAGAGAAACTATCATCTGATATTTGAAGGACTGTCATATGAAAGAGGGATTTGCATCATATGGTTATTTTGATCAGGGCTTGTCTTTCTATTATTTCTTTTTGGATTTTGATATTGTAATATAGAAATATTAAGTTTTGTGGAGTTTATTTTAGATCTGACTATGTAAGTAATGCTACTATTTGTATCAATTATTTTTTTTGCTAATTCTCTGGGGTTTTCTAACTAAATCATGCTAGCAGATAGGGAACTTTTCACTGCTCTTTGCCTCTGTTTATGCTTTCAATTTCTTCCTCTAACTACCATTCTCATGAAATCATCATCATTAGCATAACAGCCCTGTCAGATAACAATGAAGAAGAGGATTTCCTTATTTTATTACTATATTGATAAAGTTTCTAAATATTCTGACATTGCAAATAATGCTAGTTGGTTTTTGTTTGTTTGTTTTAGACAGGGGTAGAATTGGAATTTCAGATATGTACCTATAATTTTACTGGTCTTGAGAGCCTCCTAGATGAGGAAATGCTTCTTGTCAGTACAGGTTAGCAACTTCTCTGTAACTTACAGTTCTAAATAGTCTCCTAGAGCAGTGGTTCTCAACCTTCCTAATGCCATGACCCTTTAATATTAGTATGTGGGCGTATCTGCATTTGGGCGGATCCACCTGGAGACAGATAGAGGCATGATGTCTTGGTTCCTAAGACCATAGGAAATATGTGTTTTCTGATGGTCTTCAGTGACTCCTGTGACCCCTGTGAAAGGGTTGTTCAACCCAAAGAGATTGAGACCCACAGGTTGAGAACCACTGTCCTAGAGCATGGTGAGCCTGAATAATTTGCCCAAAGTTAGGTAGTATGTATTTATCAAAAGTGAAATTTGAATTTCTGCTTCCATAGGAGTTCTCTATTAGACCATGCTGCTTTTCTCTCATATACCTATTTTTCAAATCATTTTTAAATATTTGTTCTGTTCCTGTGATTTGTTTGAGGTTTTAGAATAAATGAGTGCAGTACTTTGCAAAAGGTTTTGGGTTTGGAGCCAGGAAGGGGTCGTTTAATATGATCGTAGTGTAGTTTGACATTTTTTGCTTTCTTTTTCTTCTCAATAGGACTAACTTTGTTAATCCCCACCCCTACCCCCACCCCCAATGTTGAACCACTTTTCTATCCTTTGTATAAATCCTACTTGGTCACAGTGAATAATTATGTAAAAAAATAATAATAATATCACTTTGTTGCTAGGATTTTGCAAGTTGACACTAACATTAGCTAGTGATATTGTCATAGTTTTCTCTTTGTTTTCTTTCTTTTTTCTTGTTCATCTAATTATGACTATATTTGTTTCATAAAAAGGAGTCAGGACTTTCTCCATTTTTGAGAATACTTGCTAGCATGCAATCAAATATAGAACATTCTGATAATTTTTTAAAATTTTATCTTTATCATGATTTTTATTATGATTTTTATTATTTTGGTCATTTGATTTTGTTTCTCTTATTTTTGATAAAGGTGTATCAATTTTGTTAGAGTTGTCAAGTAACCAGATTTGAGTTTTGTTCATTGGTGTGCTTTTTTCTTTCCATTTTATCCACAGAGTTGACTTTCTGACAAAGCTTCCCATTCACATAGTGTAATTTCAAGGTTATTGGAATGGGGAGGATTCACAAATTGATCACCCCTCTTACACTGTCATAAAAAAATATATCCATAGACGTTTGCTTTCTGGTTCATGACTAAATATGAAATAAAAATAAAAGAAAATTATATCACCCAAAAAGTTGTGGGGGCTTTTTTTGTTTGTTTGTTTTTGCACTAGATGGAATGCCAGGTTTAAAGTCACAATAATATTATTCTCTCATTCTCTTTCTCCTCTGCCTCTTCCTCCCCCTCCCCCTCCCCTCTCTTCTTTTTCTCTCTCCCCTCCCTTCGCTCCCTCCTCTCTCCACCCAATTCTTAGCTAGCTACTGGGAAACAATGCACCACAGGCCGCTCTATAATCAGTAAGCACTTATATTTGAGGAGCTTTACACTCAGAATTGTTTGTTTCTACTGACTGATTTTTTTCTCTCTTTGTTTCACACATGAATGCCCTTTTTTTGCCCATTTCATCAATTAAAATGCCTGTGTTAAGGGGGGGGGTACCTATAGCCATTATGAAAGAGAGCGTTTCCACAAATAGAATGGAAATTCCATAAGATCTTCATTTTTATAGTTCCCTGACACCGGGAAACACTGCTAATCTCAAGCTCTTCTCCAGCCGGCACTGGAAGTTATATAAGCCTCTCTCTTTCCCTATTGCTTTCTTGTCCTCCAAGTAGCTTGGAAGTATTTTTTTTTTGGTGCGTTTGTGTGTGTGTGTTTTGTTTTTGTGGGCCTGACCTCTCAGGTCCCATTAGGTCAGACAGCTAGGTACTGAACCTGACTTCAGGTTCTCAGTCCAGTTTGGTTATGTTGGAGAACATGGACACGTGCACAGCTTCTGAAGAATGGAGAACAAGGACAGACGCCTCATCTGGAAGTATGAGTGAGAGTCTTTCACTTCTCTCAGTGGTAGGGAACTGAGAAAACTCAAGGTATTTTTTTGTAGTTTTGTTGTCCTATTTTTTTTTTGAGGCTTACTTTCAAAACTTCTTTTATCGTGGAAGGGACTTAAAGACCCTATACCTGTGGGCCCAAAAAGTTCACCTGTGGGTTGTCTTCTACAACATTGGGAAAAATTTAGTTTTTCTGGATACCTTAAAAAGGAAAAGCTAGTGGTTTTTTGCAACACTGTTTGGCCTAGCTATCTCCTAGAAAACCATGAATCATGGCCTGTTTTGGGGACTTTAAAAGACAATACTCTCTTGTAGTTAGAATCATACTGTCGCAGAGAAGAAAAATGGGTAGAAGCTGCCTATTTGCTGGCCTTCATTGAACTGTCTCAGAACATAGTTCTCAGGAAAGAGTGTGAGATGCTAGAAGCTAGAGCCTCTCCACAAAGGGGCAATAGGACCAATTAAATGACCCCCTTCCTATGGCTTCGGTCCCAGCCCCTCCCCCATCAGGCCCCGTCACTGGTCCCACTGAGGCAGTTCCCCCAGCCCCTCCTGGCGGACTCCAACCCTCTTTCCCCTGGGTTCCCTTCCCTTTTACTCTAGCCCAACACCCCTCATTTCCTGCCCCCTACACCATCCTTATCGCCTACCCTGCATCTCCCAGCATGGCCCCTCCCCACTCAGGGACCCCTGCTCAGGTCCCAGCCACTGGCCTTGCTGAAGTACCTCCCTCTGTAGCCTTTCCCTCTGAGGCAACACCCACTCATGCCTCAGGTCCTACCCCCAAGGCAACACCAGGGGTATCTTCTCTTTTGACCCCTTCCCCTCCTCAGGTGCCAACTGACCTTCCCCCTTGCCAGCCAGCACCCCCTAGTCAATCTACTTCCAATCTCCCTTCCCAAGCCCCTGTTCCCACAGCACCTTCAGGACTTTTTCCCTTAAGGGAAGCTGCTCTCTCAGTTGGTGGGACAACTAGAGTGCATGTCCCATTCTCCATTACTGATCTCAATCAAATTAAAGAGAAGCTGGGTAAGTTCTCCGAAAACCCCACAAAATTTACTAAAAGCTTTCGGGACTTAACCCTACGATCTGAGCTTTCTTGGGGTGATTTGCATATCCTCTTCTCTACCTGTTGTTCCACTGAGGAGAGGAGGAGAATCTGGGAACAAGCCCAAAAATTTGGGGATTGTTTGGCTAGCAATGACCCCAGAAAATACCCCCCAGGAACAGCTGCTGTTCCCACTAGTGACCCAGGATGGGATTAACAGATCCGAGAGGATAGAGAGAAGAGAGACCATATGGTACTTTGCCTATTGGAAAGTCTAAAAACCGCCTTTCAGAAGCAGGTAAAATTTCAGAGGATTAGAGAAATTTCCCAGACAAATCAAGAAAACCCTGCCCTTTTCCTAGACAGACTGGTAGAAGCTATTAAAAGATATACAAATTTAGATCCTGATTCTACAGAAGGGGCAGCAATTCTTAACATGTATTTCAGATCTCCCCACATTCCCTCAGAGTGTGGGAGATAGTTGAGTCAATTGTTTGGGATCAGGAAATTCCTGGGTGAGCTATTTCTGCCATCCCCGCATCTGTTTTTGACTCCTAGGTCCTGAAGTGTGCCCCCACTTTGGTCTATATCCAATTAAACCCAAGGCTTGGAGGGACTGCAACCATTAATGGCTACTCAAGACCCTGACTCATTCTGTCTAGAGTGGGGCCTAGAACAGGTTAAAGCTTTTGAGACTTTGTAGCTTTACCCAATAGTCTCTATGATGGAAGGAGAGAACAGGCTTTGGGAATTGTTGCCTGTTTTTGAAAAGCTGCTATTGATTTCCATGTGCTGTCCATGGAGCAATGTGGAAAGGAAAGGGATATCTGACAGCCTTTTGGCCTTGCCATAGCCATCTTAATTCCCACCAGGGAAATTGTTCTTTTGCTATAATTTTCTTATGCCTGTTTTGGCCTTTGTTTGCTTAACCTCTTTGCCAGGTTTGTCTTCTCCAGGGTTTAAGCCCCAAATTCTCCAGCCCACTGGACCTGGCATCAGGTATGTTCCAGACTCTGACCCCTTGGATGTGAAGGCTGACCCCCTTGAACAGGACCCGGAGAGGCAGGGACAGCTCCATGCCCCTTGCCAGCAGGAAGCACTTTCAGAAGCTGAGACCTTCACCCTTTACCCCAAAGGAATTTGGGTCCCATTTGTTTGATGGGAGAATGATGAGGTGTAGGCTCTGGGACTTCCCTTGAGCTCCCTGAATCTTTGAGGTACAGGCTCTACGAAAGTAAACCTTCCCAGGGAAGACATTTGCCTGAGGTCATGAACCTTAGGTTGTAGCTCTGCCCAAGTCTTTAGCCCCTTTTGCTCCAATAGTTTCCCACCCTTGAACTGGCCTGTCTTACCATTGTCTATGGTCTCCAGGTAGCCTCCAGCAACTTCCCACCCTTAATCACTCATTACTGGAGTCTGATCTCATCTTGACTCCTGAAGACCCTCCCTACTGGAGTCTGACCTCATCTGACTCCTCCTGAAGACCCTTCCCAATCTCCTCTTCTGGACCACCCCTAGATTCTTTCCACAACCTTTCTGTATATAGAATCCCATCTTCCCTCCATGTGGTGTGAGAGCGCCATAGACTAGCTTAGCAGAGACTTGCTCTGTAAAAGTCTACCCTGTATCTTTCAATAAATTTTACTTTTTCCTTGGCTGAGAAGACTTGAATGGAATTCTTTCAGCAGGACCTGGCATGTTGGTATTTGGGGATCTCAGGCAGCCCTAACCCTCTTTGGGTACCCTTTTCATAGAGATCAATTGTTTTTCTCACAAGATGTTTCAGATTCTCTTCTATTTCTTTTGTAGTTTTATTCTATCTTGGCATCTTATAACACCATTCAATTCCACTTGCCCAATTCTAGTTTTCAAGAAGTTATTTTTATTCCTTAAGATTTTGTATCTCCTTTTCTGATTGGTCAACTTTCTTTATTAATTTTCTTGGATGACTTTCATTTTTTTTCCTAATTTTTCCTCATCCTTTCTTAGTTGATTTTTAAATTCCTTTTCATTTTTTCCTTAGAATTTCATATCTGTGTTTCTAGTTTATTAACTTTCTTTTCATGTTCTTAAATTGATTTTTTCTAATCTTTCCTTATCCTCTGTTATTTAATTTTTAGAATTCCTTTTAAAGTTCTTCTAAGATTTCTTTTTAGACTTGTGACAACTTGATTTTACTCTTTAGTGTTTTTGTTTGTTTTTTTACTTCACCAGCTTCCTCTGAATATGAACCCAGATCTTCTTTTACACCAAAGTAACTATCAGTGGTCAGATTCTTTTTCCTTTGCTCACTCATTTTTATTTTTGTCTTATTTTATTTTCAGCAGCTTACTATTATTATTATCAATTTTTAAAGCCAAATTGTAGGCAATGTTGTCCTACACCTCAGGTCCTTCTTACTGTTGTTTGCTTAATTCTGCTCAACCTCAAGGACTCTTCTCTTCCTCTCCTAACCCTCAGCCATGCTGTCCCAAAAATCTTGCACCCTGTGGTACTGTACTCACCCAGTTTGTGCTCACTTCTCCTCCCCTACAGCTACAGGTGAGGATCACATCTGGTCTGTGCCTCCTAGGTCTGACTTCTGGAATGTCGCTTAGTTTTATAAATTCTCAATACTTTATTAATTTTGGATAAAAGACATTTGTCAGAAAACACAGGGTTTAGAACAGGAAGGGACCTTAGTGGTTTTTTAGTTCAACCCTCTAATTTTAAAGGTGAAGAGTATAAGGTTCACTAAGGTCAAGGGGTGTATTTATAGGAAAGATTCCTCTCCAAATAGATATCAATCTGAATCCACTAGAAAGAAAGTGATTTGAAGAAAGGGGTGATTTAGTTCTTATCTGTAACACCTAGCCTAGTGTATGACATACATTAGGTCCTCAATAAATGTTTGAAGAACTAAATTGTCCAATCTTTTCTTCTATTCCCAATTGCATTAATTTTTTTGTGCAAAAACTTCTTAATTTCATTCAAGTGATTTTGCCTTTTATGATCTCATTATTGTACCTGTTATAGACTCTTCCCTTATTTAGCGTTATAAAAGATAGAACCATCTAGATTCCTCAAATTTTTTCATTGCATGACCTTTTAATATTCATCTTGTTTTTATCCATTTGAAACTTTTTGACGCTTGTGGTGCAAGGCAGGTTTGGTTTTTATTGGATTGCATCATTTTGACTAAGCTGGTGCCGGTAAATTCTGGGCAGCTGTTTTTATTTCCACATCTGAATTTATTTCAGGGATAAGAGGTAAGGATGTAGATAATCTGATGTTTTATGAACCATCATTTCTAACATTTAATGATTCAAAACCCTCATACTTTGCTTGAATAAGTTTAACCTACCTTACTTGCTATAAAACTTAGATA
>JAQQSW010011253.1:0-12804 GCA_028646575.1 Pseudocheirus occidentalis
ATTATTCTCTTCAGAATGCTTTTGAGATTCTTTTTCCATCTGGGAGATTCGACCTTTTAAGGGATTCTTCTCCTCATTCGCTTTCTGGGCCTCTTTTGCCATTTGAGTTAATCTATTCTTTAAAGTGTTGTTTTCTTCAGTCAGGGTGTTGACTCTCTTTTCATGATTTTCTCGTATCATTCTCATTTCTTTTCCCAATTTTTCCTCCACTTCTCTTATTTGGTTTTCAAAGTCCTTTTTCAGTTGATGTATAGCTTCTAGGCATTCTTCAATTGTCTTGGAAGCATTTGGTGTGGGAGTTCTGAGTTCTGGCCTATCTTCCTCCCGTTCCATGCTGTGATCCTTTTTATCCACAAAAAAGAATTCTAGAGTTTTACTGGTGTTTTTATTTTGCTTCCTTTTCCTCATGTTGGCCAGTCAATTAATTGGTTGGTTTTTTTAGGTCTGTGAAACTCTGCTTCCAAGAGGGGAAGCTCTGTTCCAAATCGCTGGGGTTTTCCCAACTGCCAGAGATATTAGGGGGGTGTTGCAAGTTCCCCCAGCTTTGGCTTGCTGAAAGTGCACCCCAGGACCACCACCCAAGACCACGATCCGGATCCAGGCCGCTCAACTCAAGAGCACTTGGCCCTGATCTATTGGTTCAGCCCCCCTGCGGAGTCTGTAGGCCAGGGGCTCTGAAGCAGCATGGTGGGGGCTGCCGCGCGGGTTCCAGCAGTTCCCTTCCCCTACTGCTTCCTTGCCCCGGGGACTGATTGGCCAAACTGCTTTACCACCCCCAAATTAATTTTCAAAGTTTCACTTTCACTAACTGGCTGTGACTTTAAGATCTCCTTAGGCAGGTGCTTTAGATTTTCTTTTAAGTAGACTCAAGCTGCAGTTTGGGTGGCTCAGCTCCTCCAGGCCGCCCTGGGGCCTGGCCTGGCTACATGGTTGTGGTTTTGGGCTGGGCCGCTCTCTGCTCCCCTGTGGTGTGAGGAGCTGCCCCTCTCCCATCCCCATTAGTCACAACTTGGCAGATGTGGAGGTGCTGGAGGCTGTTGCTCCTCTCCTCTGTAGACTGGTTGCAGCGCCGCAGGGCTAGGCTGGGCTCGGCTCAGCTCAGCTCAGCTCCTTCCCACCGCCCGGGGCCTGGCCAAGGTCTTGGCTTTATGCTGTTCCAGCCTCCGCTCCCCGCCGAGATGAGTCCCTGCTGCCGAGCTGCCTTCAGCGAGAAATGTGTTCTCTGTATTTTTGTGAGTCTGAGAGTCCTAGGCTTTGTCTGGGCTCATAATTTTATGGGTGTTTAGGGTGGCGGTGTGGAAGCTGCAGGACCTTGCTGCTTCTATGCTGCCATCTACGGCATCATAAGCTTTTATACTCTCACTGTGCCAATGACTAATTTGGGTAAGTCACTTAACCTTTCTGTTTCAATTTTCAACTTCCTAATCTTTCTAAGGGGATAGAGGCTGGTGTAATAATATTTTTCTTACCTTTCTCACAGTGGTCATAGGATCCTTGACTTAGACACCACCCAGCTAAACCCCTTTAATTTACAGATCAGGAAACTGAGGCACAAACAGGGAAACCAGGTTGCCCAAAACCACACAGGTACTATGTGGCAGAGGTAGATTCAAGCACTAGTTCTTCAATTCTAGAATTGTATTTCATTCCAGAAAAGTAGTTATATATGTAAAACTGCTTTTAAAAGATAAAACATTATAATATGGAATAAATTCCTTTTTTAAAAACTCAAATATCCCATTTCTGTGAAATGTCCTCAAACTAATGGCTCCAGTCATTACCAAATCCATTTTCTAGTTACTGTATATGTTGGCTGTCATGTATAGCTATAAATTTACATCTCTGATTATATTTAGGCTTTTGTAAGTCTTTTTCATATTTATCTTGTCTTCCTCCATTAGCTCCCAAATGCCTCAAGGAGACAGGCTGCATCTCCAATTTTTTAAAAACAATATGCTTCCTGAGGTGGCTAGGTGACACAGTGAGTACTAGCCCTGGAGTCAGGAGGACCTCAGTTCAAATCCAGATTCAGACCCTTAACAATTACTCACCGTTTGACCTTGGACAAGTCAACCCCAATTGTCCTGCCTTCCCCCCTCCAAAAAGAAAAAGCAAAATATACTTTGTCACAATGAACAGAACAGGTGCTCAGGTGTTACTCTGATTTTTATTCATATGATTTAATCTTTAATATCAACCATTAAAGCACAAGAAAGAAAAAAACAAAACAAAAACCTGGGTTAAGCATGTAGTATTTCAACTGGTAGCTGAACCTCTGCAAATTGAAGGCATTCTAACCTCATTCTTTAGGATTTACTGGTAATATTATTTAGAGATGTCAAATTCACAGGCTGCAAGGCCACCAAAATTTCCTAACTAGGAAAACTAGTTAGGAACTAGTTGGGAACTAGATTAAAATTTAATTGGGAAATGTTTAACAAAGTAAGCAAAATTACAACATAGATAATGTCAATTCGTGATTTTCTAAGTCAATATGTGGTTCCCAGGGATCTGTTAATAGATTTGGAGAACTGTGAACTTATGATGGATACTTAAAAAGTAACTGAAA
This sequence comes from Pseudocheirus occidentalis, assembly GCA_028646575.1. NCBI lineage: Eukaryota > Metazoa > Chordata > Mammalia > Diprotodontia > Pseudocheiridae > Pseudocheirus > Pseudocheirus occidentalis. The sequence continues at coordinate 2,570 of JAQQSW010011253.1, forward strand.
CTTCTAACTCCCTGGGTGAAAAATTTACACTTTTGTTTGAATCTCCTTCCTCTTCCAGCAAATAAACTAGATTTGAAATCAAAGGACTCAGGTTTGATACTAATCCTACTACTGGTTCGAGCTTAAACAAATCACCTAATCTGCACACCAGTTTCCTTATCTCCAAAATGAAGGGTTTGAATCAGATGTTCTCCAGGGTCTAAATTCTATGATCCCAGAAGGAATTACTCTAGCACAGTGGTCTCAACCTTCCTAATGCCATGACCCTTTAATATGTGTATGTGGGAGTATCTGCATGTGGGTGGACCCGCCTGGAGACAGAAAGGAGCTGTGTCTTGGTTCCTAATACCATCATAAATGTGTTTTCCGATGGTCTTAGGCGACCCTGTTCGACCCACAGTTTGAGAACCACTGCCCTAGCATCTTCTTTCTTTTATTATTCATTCTTCTTTCATGAGCTCCCTTCCCTGTACCCCAACTCCAAAGTAGTTCAGGTGCCAGACATCATGGGAATGAGGGAAAGGCGGTATGGTACAATGAAAGAGTTCCAGATTTGGGACCAGAGAACCTAAATGTTATCACTGCTACTTATCTGTGCACTCTGGGCAAGTCATTTCATGGATCTCATTTTCCTCACCTGAAAATGTAGAAGTTGTATTAGGTGACTTCAGTGCTCCCTTTTATCTCTAAAATTTTGATCCTACAATATAGAAACTGCTGAGAATACTCCTACACCATCTCTAGAGAAAGAGGGAGCAATTCAGAAAAAAACAAAATTTCTTAGTGTTCTGGTGGAAAATGGGAAGGGAAGGTTCTGAAGAAGGGAAGATTGGGAAGAAGAGAAGGTTAGAAGCAAGGGAAGAAGAGCCTAGGAAAAGTTAACTGTGCAAAAATAATTCTTCTTCCACACTTTGAGAGGCCATTTCTAGTCATCTTGATCTATATCTTGCCAATGGACCCAGAAGGCTCCAGGGGAGAAAGTGAGGCTGGTGACTTTGCCCAACCCTCCCTCACTAAAATCCAATTCATTTGCAAATCATGGCATCACCTTTTGATTTCATGGTCCTCTTCAAGAAGGAAAGACAAACAACAACAACATGAAGGTTGGAAAAGAAGATTGGGGTAAAATTAAGTCAATCTATTCTTTATGTATAAAATGGGATAATAGCCATAAAGATCCCAACTAAGGGATGTTGTTATCAATTTGCTGTTGATTGAGTCTTAAAAAAATAAAATAATATTATTAATGCTAAGGATGTTTACCCTAAAGCTATTTGAAGTAATTAAGGAAACTAAGCCTATTCTGAAATGAAATGCAGATGTAAACTTGAGAATCCATTATCAAGATTGCAAAGAAAATGGAACTGATAATGGTGTATACTATCTCAGCGTACAAGTCCATTGAGTCATCTCATTAATTTAGGAAGACATCTTGTCATTATTGGTATTTTAAATAAAGTTAACAGGTGGCCTCGAGTAGAAAAATAAACATTTTAATAAAAACAAGCATGAAGACAGACACTCTGTGTGCTCTGCTGCAATTGTGAAGAAATGGAGAAGGTTTCTGCATTTTGTCTAAAGATTAAGAGTCAAACATTAGTGCTTAAAGGGCACTATGAGGGCATCTAGTCTAACTTCCTCATTTTACCAACGAAGAAATTTGGGTCAATGTGGATTTTACTGTGCCCAAGGCCACATATGTCACAAACATCAGAGGTGGGACTAGAACCCAGATCCTCTGTTTTCAGAACCTGTGCTTCTCTATATATTAACTGAACAATGAATGCAACGAAATCTTATTGCATAAGAATTCAGAAGCTTGGTAACATTTATGAATGGATGCAATCAAGTAAACTGAAGCAAGATAAGGATATTGTTGTTCAGTTGTTTCAGTGTTATCCAAATCTTCATGACATCCTTTGGGATTTTCTTTGCAAAGATACTGGAATGGTTTGCCATTTCCTTCTGCAGCTCACTTTACAGATGAGGCAACTGAGGCAAACAGGTTTAAGTGATTTTCCCAGGGTTACTTAGCTGGTAAGTGTCTGAGACTGAATTTTAACTCAGGTCTTCCTGACTACAGGTGCGAGATACTGTTCCATTTAATAGTATAAGGAACACGATATTAAAAGATAGAAAAACTCAGACCAATTTACTAACCAACTTGGCTCCAGAAAATTGATATGGGGGCATATCTTCTTCCTCTGGGTAAAGAGGTAATAGACGACTACAGTGGTGGAATGCAGTAGTACTGTAGGCTGACTGGTATACCAGATAGAGCTACAAGGAAGGCCTGAGCTCACATCTAGACTCAGCCACTTACTAGCCCTGTGTCCCTGGATTAAGTCATTTAACCCTGTTTGCCTCAGTTTCCTTATCTGTAAAATGAGCTGGAAAAGGAAATGTCAAACCCTTCCAATATCTTTGCCAAGAAAACCCTAAAGGAGTCATGAAAAGTCAAGCACATCTGAAAACAACTAAACAACTTCTTTCATACAAGAGGGAGACAACAATGATATATTTTTTAAAAGCATCAATAAGACAATTTAAAAAACATAAAAGAAGGCTTCTGTACAGTCTCAAATTGGACTCCTACCTACCCTAGGGGAATGATTCATTTCTAAATCTCCTGAAGTCATTTGTTGCATACTGGTTTCTATCCAATTTATTTACTGGCAGGTGTGAACAACCACGCCTTGTGTTGGCCTGGGTGACAAATGGGAATTAAATCGTGTGGAGTCTTCAGATCCAACTGACCTTTCCTGCAACTGATTACCTCCCATTAAGGGGGGATATTCCTCCCCTGGAGGGAAGTGAAATACCGTTCACACTGATTTTCTGGTGACCTTGAAATGTAGTTAGTACATGCTATATCCCCCATCCCAGGGTCCTGAAATGCCACACTACTCAGAATGTGCTTCCTGTGGCAAGGGTCCAAAGTCCAGGAAATGGATTTCCAGCAGCCAGTGGTAGTTAGCCAAGCTACCTACAACCCTGCCTTCCTCATCTCCTGGGCTCACAAGCCCGATATGTAAGACGCAGTCATGTAAGCTGAGGAAAAGAGGGACAAAAGTATCAAAGATTTAGACCTGAAAGGACCTGAGAAGGTCATCTTTTTATAAAAATGAGGACATTGAGGCCTAGGGAGGTGATATAAATTCACTAAGGTCAAAGATGCTAAATGGTAGAGCTGGGACTTGAACTCAGATGCTCTAGCTTCCAGTTCAGTGCTGTGGGCACCTGGGGAACATGGTCACCTGAATTTGGTAAAATTTAGTTCAAGGCTCTAGCCTAAGGGGCAGCTAGGTGGTGCAGCAAATAGAGAACTGGCCCTGGAGTCAGGAGGACATGAGTTCACATCTGACCTCAGACACTTGATACATTTACTAACCGTGTGACTTTGGGCAAGTCACTTAACCCCAACTGCCCTGCCTTCCCCCCTCCAAAAAAAAAAAAAAGAAAAAGATTCCAGCCTAAGTGTTTTAACAGCAACCTAGGTAGTACAAAGGACAGAAAACTGAACTTAGAGCCACAAACCCAAGCATTCAAATCTAGTCTAAAAGACTTACTGGCTGTGTGACCCTGGGCAAATCATATAAACTCTATTTACCTAGGATTTTTCATCCAGAGTTGTTGGGAGGATCAAATGAAATACTTCAGTGCTATATAAATGCCAGTTATTATCATTATTATTATTATTATTATTCTACAAAGATGAGTTAAGATGATAGATGTGGAATTTCTTTTTTTACTTGATCAATTCAAAGGATAAGGGATAGGTAGGGTCCAGACCAAAGGGATGCAGTAATCTTATTAGTATAGGGAATTCTCAGATGAGGAAACCCCTATTAATGAAATTTAGAACCTTCTCTGCAACTTGTGGTCTTAGAGAGTTGAGAAGAACATTAAAGGCTAAGTGACTTGGCAAGGGTCACACTGTCAGTAAGCGTCAAAAAAGGGGCTTGAAGGAACCCAGGTCTTTCTGGTACTAAGGCTGGTTCTCTATGTACCTACCCACACTGTCTCCCATTTGACCAAAGCAACTGACGAAAAATTCCAGATACTGGCAGGTTCTACATGGGGCAAAAACCTGAGTTTTAATATCCTCAATTAACTGGGTGGAATCTTCTAAGAAAGATTTTCAAATTGATTTCATTTATTGTATATATACACATATATGTGCATACACATGTGTGTGCATATATACATGTGTGTTTAGGTATGTATGAAGAGAAAGAAAAATCAATAACTATTTGTAACACTTTATATGCAACTCTAAAAATATAGTGGGTCAATGTAGTAGCATGAGATGGCGCAGATACCCCCCACAAAAATTTTGGGGATGAGGAAGTGACCTGTTTTATAAGGTTATAAAGCCTCTTTGTTTGGATGGCCACAAAAGCAATTTACTCTAGAATAAAAAACTATAAGAGAAAGGGGATGTATTTTAAGTTCCTTCAAGAATTCATGTTAATTAATCCAGTATTTTGGCAGCAAAGAAGAGATAATGTAATTTGTTACATTGACAGTTGGAAGGGATAACAAGAACATCTCTCTTCCACTTCCCAACTACAAGATTCAAGAACAATTAACAGTGTAATGGTTTAAGAGTGATTGTGAACTAGACACAAATGTTTCTTAATATGGCACGAGTAAATAATGCCCCAGCAAATGGTTATTGCAAACTGGCAACAGATGTGTTTTCTCCCACAGATTTATACCTAGTCCTGTTAGAAAGAAATGTTGAGAAAGCATTTTTAAAAATAATTCTATATTTAAATGAAGTCTAGTAGAATTCTATCTATAAATACATGCAAAAAAGACGACTTTTAACAGGTGACTACCTTCAGAAATTCTAACATTTTCCTGTATCCTAAAGGCAGTTAAAATGAGGAAAATGATAAAGGGATAGCGTGCTGAGTCCTGCAAAACGTGCATTTTTCAGAGATCCCTTGTTGCTGGGAACCTTTTGTCTTCTGGGTCCAACCATAATCTATGAACCATATCAATAAATATTTGTCCAGGGTCACCTTCTAGGCTGGATTTTGCCCAATTCTTTGGGATAAATTCTTATATAAGTACATTTTCTTGAATAATTATGATCTCATTATTTAAGAGCTGGAAAAAATATTTGCTTCCTGGATGTTAAGGTGTTGAGTTGTTTTGGTCGTGTTTGACTCTCTGTGACCCCATTTGGGGTTTTCTTGGCAGAGATACTAGAGTGGTTCGCCAGCTTCTTCTTCACCTCATTTTACAGATGAGGAAATGAGGCAAACAGGATTAAGTGATTTGCCCAGGGTCCCACAGCTAGTAAGTGTCTGTCTGAAGCCTAATGTGAACTCAGACCCTCCCGAGTGCAGGGCCTACACTCTATCCAATGCACCATCTAGCTACCCTGGATGTTACAGTATAATGAGAATATGCCCTAGCTCTATGTGATTGCATCTGCTTAAGGAACTTCCCAAGTAGGAACTCACTTCACCAATTCAGATCACAGATTTTTTTTTTGGACTTTATACAAAGGACATGTGGAATGTCCAAAGTGACTTGCCCTGGTTTACACAGTCAGGAAGTACCTGCCAGAGACTGGCCCAGGTCTTCCTGACTATAATCTAAGCTTTTTGTCCATGACATCTGCCTGCTTCTTTAAATGAGAGAAAATGCTGAAAAATCATATACATTTGAATAAATACTGGGTTGACTGATTTAATCACATGTGCCTCCACTTTAAGAAGACCCATTATACAAAAATCATTCAACCTAGGTACATCCAGATGAAGATTATTCAAATTACAAAAATAGTTTCTTCACTCCAGGAATCCTGTACATAATAAATGCTTCTAAAATGATATTATTTTAATATTATTTGATAAGACTGATTTATGCCTAGCTTTTTCTAATATCTCTTTTTCAAAAAGTGATTTGAACTAGCTTGAAAATAACTCCAGGAAGGTGCTAAATGAATGAATGAACTGTGCACTTCCCACTTACAGCCCCTGGATTTAAGATCAGAGCAGATCTGAAATGACAAAATGCTCAAATTCAAATCTGGAGGCAATCAGGTTCTCTTTAGGTTATTACCAGGAAGTGAATAAGTCTAGAGGCAACTCAGATCAGTCTTTACTGACTTCTCTATCTGGGAGAGGAAAACAGCAGGAGATTGGGGAATGGGAAGGTGTATGGAGGGGACGAATCTTAAAATGCAGAATGTGACCATTACTATGTGTTCAGGGCAGATCTTTCCTTCCAACACACAAAAGTAGCCAAAAAACACTTGCTTAAAATAAATAAAGGTGAAGAATGGGAAAATGAGACATGTCTTTTTTATTTCAGAGATAATAAGTATGTCTCCCTTTACAAATATAAGAAGAACCATAAAAATCTTTCCTGGAAGGACTGCATTAGGTTTTAAAAAAATTATTTTTAATTTATGGGACAAAACAAGCATTTCCATAACATGGTACAACCAAAAAGATCCTTGCTCATGAAACTGCAAATCTACTATGCCCAACTTGCTGTTCCTTTCAAATATAAAACAAAATTATCATGCACATTTCTTTCCCCTTTTTCCCTTCCCCCCATTAATTTTAGAAGAGATTAGGGAGAAAAACTAGAAAATTTAGTCAATTAATTCATTCACAGAATCTCATAGTTTAGAAGAGACCTCAGAGGCTCCTTTTAACAATCTTTATCTGATCAAGAATCATTTCCCCAATATCCTATATATAAGTGACCTTTGTTTTGAATACTGTAATGAGAATCCATTTTAGTATCTCAGTAAGACTGTAGGACTAAGTTTGTCAATTTAGTATAACAGACAAATGACGTGAGAATAAATTTTACTGTCTTAATAAGACAGTTTGTCAACTTAGTAAGCAATTCCATTTTGTTTTAAGCCTGAGCTTGAACAGATTAAAGTGGCTTTTCAGTAGTAACAAAAGCACCTGTGGAGCAAGGCCTAGAAAGCAGCACAGGTGCATTGTTAAACAACGATAAACATATGTAGACCCTCTGATAAGACCATCAATGAAAAAAATAAAAACAACTTCATCTGTAAATCTGAAGTAAACTACTAATTAAATTATGTGGTAACCACCTCAAGCCAAAAGTATAAAAGCCACCTGATTCCCCAGACCCTAGAGCGGTTTCTAAGCCCCAGCTGGGGCTTCTTCCTGTTGTCTTGCTCTTGGGACACTCATACAAGCCTGTGGTAACTCTAGGGAAGTCCACCCAGGGAGGGAGACCCAGGTATGCAGCTAGGCAAGAAGGAAATCGTTTAAGTGTGGTAAGAAAGAAGCCTCTGGGAACCTCTTACTTATAGAGAACATTGTATACATATTTCAGTTAATAAATTTTGATTGCACACACTAAGTCTAATGAGTGTTTCCTGTTGCACTAGTTAGCATATGTAATGGTAGATCAGCTATATGTGAATACTCACATGGAACAAATATTTCTAGTGGGGGGAGACCGAGTATCTCGCAAGGCTATTAAGTTTTTTTTTTTCCTAATTTGCCATTTCTATTCATTTTGCTTCTTTTTTATTTCTAAGACAAGCAGAAAATGTCCAGTTTTCCATGAGAGGGCCTTTCAAGCAAAGATAAAAATCACTCCTACTTTTTATCCATAACTTAACTGATGAATATTGCTTGCTAGGGAGTTGGGATACAAGGACAGGTATGACTCAGATCTTGATCTTCTGGAGTTTATGATCTAAAGTGTACACATGTAGGGGAAGGATGGTATAAATAAAATAAAATTTAAAGCTATGATCTGAGTAAAAAGGAGAGAGACAAAGCAAAATAATAAATTTGGGGATAGAGATATCACTTTAACATCACAGGTTCAGAAAAGGCTTTATGCAGGAGGAGGAGGCAATGACACTTGATTTAGGAATGGAAGCCAGGGAGGTTTCACCAGGCATAAAAATAGTGGAGAATCTCTTCGAGGCATAGAATACAGCATGTGCAGAAAGCATAGGAATTTAAAAGGACAGTATGAGTATAAAAAGGAGTTCAGAGGGTGAGCCTAGCTTGACTGGAACATGGAGTACATGAAAAATGAGTTAGAGCTATATTATAGGAAAGCTTTGAATGTCAGGATCAGGAATGGATACTTTAGTAGACAAGTGAATACTTATGGTAGGAAAATAAGGACTATACAGGGGTGGGGAGCCTGCAGCCTCGAGGCCACACATGGCCCTCTAGGCCCTCAAGTGCAGCTCTCTGGCTGGGTCCAGATTTTACAGGAACAAATCTTTTTATTAAGGGGATTGTTTTCTGTGAAGTTTGGATTCAGTCAAAGGGCCGCACTTGAGAACCTAGAGGGCCACACATGGCCTTGAGGCTGAGGTTGCCCACCCTTGGGCACTATAAGCTTCCCAAGTTCTCTGGGAAAAACAAAGCAAAAAACCACATATACACAAAAATGATTTTAATTTCAACCTGCATTATTGACATTTTTCTCCTAACTTTAAAAAATCTATACAATCAACAAAGCAATAGACAATCCCGCATCATCATTCATTTGGTTCAGTCATTTCAGTCATGTCCAAGTCTTCACGACCACATTTGTGGTTTTCTTGGTAAAAAAATACTGGAGCTGCTTGCCATTTCTCCAGCCCCAAACAGGGTTAAGTGGCTTGCCCAGGGTCACACAAACTAGTAAGTGTTTGAGGCTACATTTGAACTTAAGAAGATGAGTCTTCCTAACTTCAGGCCTGGTACTCCATCCACTGTGCCACCTACCTACCCTTATTTGTAGCATTTGCCAATTTCTTAAGTGTAAAATGCTTACACTGAAAATTTAAAAACCAGCTCTTGAGCAGGTTCCAGCATACCTTTGGATTCACCTCTAAATCTAATGTAGCTTCCATACTAAGGAAACATGTCAGGAGAGGTCAGAATTGGCCTTTAGAAAATCTTACCATTGGCTTGTAGGCATTTCACTGATGAGATTCCTCTATCTAAAGAGCAATCAGGAAGTCACTAGACAGTATAATGGAGGGTGGGGTGGGAGAATGATGTTATTTATCTAATGCTTTAAGGTTTGAAAAGTGTTTTTGTTACAGTAACCCTGGCAGGCAGGTAATGCATGTAAATCATACACCCATTTTACAGATGAAAAAAAATGATTCATTGAGTTTACATCCCTTGCTCAGAGTCAGACAGCTAGGGTGTGTTAGAGGTAGTTTAACACATTCAATGATCCTGGATGAAAGATCATAGGATTGAGTAGAGGCCTCTGGGAGCATCTGGGCCAACTTCCTCATTTTACAGGTGAAAAAACTGAGCACCAGAGAGGTTAAATTACTTACTCAAGGCCACAGAGGTAATAAGAATCATAGGCAGCATCTGAATCTAGGTTGTCTGACTCCAGAGTGAGAGCTCTCTCCAAGGTACCCCAACTGCCATTCTCACTGCTTTGATTGTATGCTCCCAAAAGACCATCAAGCGAACAGTAACCCAAGTTCCCACTCATGAAAATATTTTAAAAGGAGCCCTAGAATTGATTCTCTAAACACAACCTGATTGTTTCTTTTTAACAAATTTGTGTATTTAGATTCTGTTTGTACATTGCCGAAATTACCACCCACCCCTGTTACTTCTACATAAAATGATGAGAAAAATCAAGTTTCTAAATGTGAAAAGTCGAGTGCTAGCTAGACCCTAAGCCACTATGACTCCATAATTACAAAATCTCTCTATGAAATTGCTTTCTCTACTACATAATTATTAAAATGGAATGACAAGGGGTAACAAAGTGGTGAATTAGGAAAAGAAGAAATGACAATTACTGAGAAAAGGGAAGAGATTAAAAAGGGGGAAAAGGGAGAGTGAAATTAAGAAGAGAAAACAGATGTTCAAACAGAAGTTTTCAGTCTGATCTCTAATGCCAAGTCTTCCAAAGTCTGAGGAGCTCAGATGGCCTTGCACAAAAAAGCACTGCCAGCGCCTATGCTTGGTGTGAATTGGCCCTAGGATAGTATGTGTGAATGTAGAATGGACCAGAAAGTCTTCCTGCCAGGGCGGAGGACAGGAAAGGTCAAACTTGCAGAGGTTGTCAGCGAGATGGCAGAAAGCTGCACAGCAGTTTGAGGTGATATGCAGATGTTGCTGTGACTTCATTTTGGGACCCCCACCCCCCCCCCCCCCCCCGCAAGCAAATCAGGGTTGACATGAGATCTCAGTCAGGTCTTGGATGTGAGAGGCATGCTTCATTCTTAGGATATATGG
>JAQQSW010011254.1:0-12804 GCA_028646575.1 Pseudocheirus occidentalis
AATATTCCTTCTGGGTCCTAGAGCCAGCTAAACTGCTGGAAGACTGAAGAAACATGAACAGGATAAGACTTTGTTTATTCATGGCCTAGCTGATCCTTGAGTTCCAGGCAAGAGAAGTGGTGAAGGGTTTGAGATGTGCTGGACCCTGTGAACTTCAGTGTGTGCCAGGGATTGCCCTGAGGACTGGACAAACACCTGGGAGCTGTCTACCTCTGAGGACTGGACAAGAACTTGGCAGCTGTCTGCTTCTGAATCCAGGTGATTGTTTGGCAGATTCAGGAGGGAGCTGGAACCATGGAATGGGATCCAGGGAATCAGAGAGACCTTCCAGAGTCAAGATGAAGAAAAGGCTTCCCCTTGAACTAAACTGAGGTTTGCTGGAAACTAAGGGGTGGAAAGTTTGTGTGGTTTTCTAATTACTGTATTAGTGACTAATGATATTTAGTAATTGGGAATCTAGCTTAGTGACTGACTGCTAGATGAGTGATTAAGTTAATGGTTGCCCCATGAGTGGAAGATTGGTATATTGTGAATTGACTGATTGAATCATTAAGTGAGAAGGGTTTCCCCCTTAGGGAAACCAGGTGATTATTCTTCTGTTATATTGTGACCTGATTGATTGAATCTTTAAGTGAAAAGGGTTCCCCCTTAGGGAAACCAGGTGATTCTTTTTTTGTTCCTTGTTCTAAATATTGTGGCCACTGTAGTGAAAACTGTGTGGCCATTCTAATGTTAAGCTGTTATGAACACTATATTGTGACTTTCTTTAATAAGATGCAATATTGCAAATATTATATTGTGAATATTGTACTGAATCTTGATTTGTAATGGACTATACAGAGTGTTCACTATTACTGTATAATCTGAATCTTGAAAGCTGTTCACAGTAGCATTCTTTTGGAAATCTGCTGGTGCTTGGATTTAAATCTGGAAAGCCCCTCTTGCACAATACAAAGACTTATCACTATGATTATGCATATGTAGCAAAAGGGGGCCATTACAAAAAGCCCCTTACAGGAAGAAGGGAGGGGGAGTAGGGGCACATCATCTGATTTCCCTGAAATCAGGTGATTTATTAAGAACATGAATTTTAGGCCTAAAGAGATCTAGGACCTAGTTCAAGTTTGGTGACTTTCTCTTTTATTTTATGAGAATGCTTTCACTTATCTCATTCATTGGTATAAACTGGTTCTACTCTGTCTCAAATAATTACTGTCTCCATTCTTCAAACAAATATGAACATATTTATCAGTCTTTTTTCTTAAGAAAATTAATAGAGAGATTTCAAAGTTGTAAAGGGCCTTAGAGATGACCGAGTACAAATCCCCATGAGACTACTAACATGCTCTCAATTTTCAAGCTTTTTAATCCTTGCCTTTAAGATTTTTTGAAGTGTAGGACCACAATATTCTCCATGTCTAATCATTGTTAAGAACCACGCTAAGTCTTGGAAAAAGGAGTCATACAAGGAATCACGTATGAAGTGGTGGATTTCTGAAGTTAATAAGGTTAGGTCTTCCTTTTCAGTTCAAAAGTTTTCTTCTAAAATGTAAAGGAAAGGGTTGTTGAACACTGATGGTGAAATCTGGAACAAAGCTAAAAAGAAGCTCCCCCCTCCCTTCTATCCCAAAGGAAGAGGTAGATAAGCTAAAAGGAAGCTATGGAGTCTTTTAGAAGTGGAAAGGTAATTGCTCATACTAGTCTGGTTTCAACTCCATGGAAAAAGATGTCCCTCCCAAGACAAGCATAGGACTTTTAATCTCATCACCATGCCACTAATTAAAGCTTTGATTGACATTACCTCCATTAAATCTTTACTACCCTCTGATTGCAGGGCTAGAAACAGGAGTATTTAAGTCCTCTGAATGCCTTCCTTTATGTAGAACAGAAACTAGTTTTCCAGAATACTCAAATTTGCACCTGCTGCTCTAGCTGTTTTTAACTTTTAGAACCCCATACCCCTCACTCTCCTCCCATTTTCTTGAGTCATATTGTCCGTTGTCTCCATCCATTTGATTGTAAACTTGAGGGCAGAGACTGTCTTTCTTTTTTATTAATTAGATCCTTCCCACTCAGTTTCAAAATTTTTTTTTCTATTCTGATTGCATAGTATTTTTTTTTACCAATTAAGATGAACTTTTATTCTGGCTACGATCTAAAGTGAGTACCAGGAGAAATAACGATCAAGAAATCCGAAGAGAAACAATAGTAAGCTTTTTCATCTAGCCTAGAACTGCACAAAAAGTAACCAGAAGCCACAGGTACTAAAAGAAAAAGGATCCCACCAAGAAAGCCAGCATTAGCTCAGGTATTTCTGATGTTGTCTTTCATTTTCTTTTTTTATTATTAATTGATTTGTTTATTTACTTTTACTGTACAAGATTCAGTTCCACAATCTCTCAAGTTTCAAATTTTCTCCCCTCTCTCCCCTCCCCCCAATCACTATGGCAGCATGCGATCAAATATAGGATCTGCAAATACTTTCACGTTGGACATGAGTCTGGTTGAATAGAAGGGTTGTAACCAATGGAGTGAACAATGGGAAAAAGGAAACAAAACCAAACATGGAAAAGAACAAGAGTGTGTAGTTTGCTTCTGTCTCCATTTAAATGCTGTTCTTTCTAGATCTTTCTCTGAATGTAGATATCTCCTTCCATCCTGAGATTTGTAGAGTTGTCTTACAACTGTGTTGCTGAGAAGAGTCCAGTTTATCAAAGATGGTCATCATACATATGACGTGTCTGTGCTTGTGTACAAATTTCTCCTTGTTCTGCTATTCTCACTTTGCATCAGTTTGTATAAGCTTCTCCAGGTACATATGAAGTCCTTCTCTTTCCCATTTCTTATAGCACAATAGTATTCCATTACATTCATGTACTACAACTTTTTCAGCTATTCCCCAATCGATGAGTATCCCCTATATTTCCAGTTTTTTGCCACCACAAAGAGAGCTGCAATAAATATTTTTGTACATATGGGTCTTCCTCCCACTTTTATGATCTCTTTGGGATACAACCCCAGAAGTGGTATTACTGGGTCAAAGGGTATGCAGTTATTTATAGCCCTTTAGCCATAGTTCCAGATTGCTCTCCAGAATGTTGCATAGTATTTTTTCACACATTCTGTGTTCAAGCCAATCTATATTATTCCTACTTTTGTCCAGAATATTCTTATCTCCTACCTCCTTTTGTTTGAAGGAGCCACATACATGCATTTAGCATAGTTCACATTGTCTGACACATAGTAGGCACATCATATATATTTATTGGATTTAGCAAATCCAATTGAACCACAAATAGAGGGAAGGATATTGGAAAACTGAATAATGGACTTGCATGAAATTTTCATGACTACTCTTATATGTTAGGTCTCTCTTTATTCTGGTAGTACAATGGCCCACATCAACAGCTCTCTGTTCCCCTGCCCTTTCACTATTCTTCTTCTCTTTTTCAATCTATTTACTGACTAACAATGATATATTAAGAATACGATGAATTTACTTTCCTGAAGAAGCTTACAATCTACTTGGGAATACAGGATTAACACAAAGGACAAGTACAAAATAAGAGGAAAAAAGGACCACAGTTGAAATATTAGCTATAATTATTATAAAATATTATCACCATCAGCAGAAGCAGTATGATCAGAATTATTAACATATTTTATGATATCCAAATTGCTCTAGAAATCATATAATTTTTTATCTTTTTTATCCTTTTTTTTGGAGGGCAGTTGGGGTTACGTGACTTTCCCAAGGTCACATGGCTAGTTTTTGTGTTAAGTGTCTGAGGTCAGATTTGAACTTAGGTACTCCTGACTCCAGGGCCGGTGCTCTATTCACTGTGCCACCTAGCCGCCCCATATTTTTTTATCCTAACAACAATACTTAACAACTACATAGATTATTGCAATAGCTTTCTTACTCCACTCCCTCTTATGGTCATAAGGTATTTATAAAGTACTCAACAGTGTCTGGCACATAGTAGGTACATAATAAATGCGTATTCCTTTCTTTCTCTCCCCTTCCACACCTCTATCAAAATAAATTGCAAACAATATTCCTAAAGCATCGGTCTAGCCACATCATTTCCCTGCTTGGAAGTTCCATTAGTTTCTTATTAAATAGAGTATGAATTATAAACTCCTTGGGTTGATATTTAAAGCCCTTCACACTTGGTTTCAATTTTTTTTTCTATTCTGATCGCACGGTATTTTTTCTCACACATTCAAACCAATCTATATTATTCCTGTTCTTGTCAAGAATATTCTATCTCCTATCTCCTTTTGTTTGAAGAAGCCACATACATACATTGAATGTTTTCCCTTCCCACATTTATTTCTTAGTATCTCTAACTCTCTTCTGGGATGTATTCAAGTGCTGCCTCAAGCATTAGGCTTTGCTTTATCCCATTGTTATTAGTATTACAGCTCCTGGGTATTGCCTTTTCTTTGTACTTCTTATCAATGCACTCATATATTTGTATGTTGCATTCCCCCCTCTAGTAGAATATTAGTTTTATGAGGGTAGGGAAATATCTTTTGAAGCTTTGTAAGCCCAGTGCCTGCCCAGCACAGAATAAATGCTCAATGAATAGTTGTTAACTAGAACTCGATCCTATGAGGTGAGTATTGCAGATTTTATTCCTAGTACAGAGCTGAAAAAAATTAATGCCCAGATATATTACCATTATTGCCTATGTTAATACAGTTAGAAAATACTTATTTGGGTAGATATAAAGTGAAGTCTGATCACAACCAGAACTCTTTCTACAATTCCAACTGCATTTCATCTTAATATTCTAGCGTGATACACCCTGGCATGTAATTTTTAAAAGGTTGTAAATATCGCATGATCATTAACGTCATCAAAACTGGCATTCATTTGGATAATGATGCCATGATTGTTGGCGTGATTTCTCATTTGATTTCCTAGATCTTCTTGCACTGAAAAAATGACCCATCTTCTTTGTAAAGACACAATTCTCAAACATCTCTTCTTTCAAAATTAAAATACATTTTTTTATGTCTCATGTTATCTGAGGCAACTGTTCTCATCAACATCCAATGAAAATTTACCATTACCTCCACCACATCCAAGCACACAGATGAAATTAAAAGACACAAATTGAACTGCGCTCTCTAGTAAGAACAAGAAATTGTCTAGCTATTTGACTTCCATGAACTAACCATTAAGTTACAAGAGAGATATAAGATTTATTCACAACTCCAGAAGCCACTCATACAACTTATTCATTTCAAATTTAAAAATAAATAGACGTTGAATTTGTCTCTAAGCATTTTATACTTTTAGATAAATCATCATATAATAAATATATGTATGTGTAAATGTGTGTGTGCGTGTGTGTGTGTAGAGTCAAAAGTAGTTCTTAAGCCTATGATCACTTCATTACTTTCCACTAACATTCAATTTCCCCTACACATTTTTTTTTATTGGTAGGGATTATAGTTTCTTCATTTTGAGCAGCAAACATTCTCTTTTGATCACTTACCTTTAAAGAATAATCTATTTTGAATTAAAAGAATCCTATCAATATACAAAGATGTGGCAAAAATGGGTACATGATTTAGACATAAAGGGTGACACTGCAAGCAAATTAAGAGAACAAGGGATAGTTTATCTGTCAGATCTATGAAAAGGAAGAACTTATGACCAAACAACAGATAGGGAACATTATGAAATGGAAAATTAATTATTTTTATTACATTAAATTAAAAAGGTTTTGCACAAAGCCAATGCAAAAAAGAACAGAAGAAAAGCAGGAAGCTGGAATACACACACACACACGTTTGTGTGTGTGTTTATGTATGTATGTACGTATGTATGTATATGTATATACATGTATGTGTGTATGTATCCAGTGTCTCTGAAAAAGGCCTAATTTCCAAAATTGAGAATTACGTCAAATTCATAATATAAGTCATTCTCCAATTGGTTTATAGTCAAAGGATATGAATACAGTTTTCAGATGAAGAAATTAAACCTACCTATGGAAAAAAAAAATGCTCCAAATCACTATTGATCAAAGAAGTACAAATTCAAATAACTCTAAGGTACCACCTCATACTTCTCAGACTGGCTAATATTACAAAACTGAAAAATGATAAATGTTGGAGAAAATTGGAACACTACTTCATTGTTGGTGTAGTTGTTAGCTAATCCGATCATTTTGGAGAGCAATTTGGAACTACACCCAAGGATTTTAAAACTATGCATAGTCTTTGATCCAGCAATATGAATACTCAGTCTGTATTGTAAAGAGGTCTTCAAAAAGGGAAAAATGACCTACATGTACAAAAATATTTATAGCAGCTCTCTTTGTGTTGGCAAAGAAATGGAAATTAAGAGGATATCCAACAATTTTGAAATGGCTGAACGAGTTGAGATATATGATTATACTAGAATACAATTATGCTGTAAGAAATGATGAGTAGGCAGATTTCAGAAAAAAATACTTTAAAGACTTATATGAATTGATCCTGAGGGAAATGAGCAGAACCAGAAGAATATTGTATATACTGACAGCAACACTGTATGATGATCAACTCTGATGAACTTAGATCTTCCCACAATACAATGATCTAATACAATTCCAAAAGGTTAACACTGGTAATTGCTATGCTAATCCAGAGAATGAACTATGAAGTTTGAAAGCAGATAGAGGCATACTATTTTTTTCCTTTCTCACGTTTTTTTTTATTTTGTCCTACTTCTTTCAAAATATGTAGTATGTTTAATATTATTGGACATGATTAGCCTATAGCAGACAGCTTATTGTCTTTGGGAGAAGGAAAGGGAAGGAGGGAGAAAAAATTTTGGAACTCAAAATCTTATAAAAGTTAATGTTGAAAACTATTTTTACACATAATTGGGTGGAAATGCTATTAAAAGGGAGGGAAAGAAAATGAAGGGTCCTGTCTAAAATACAATGAGATGTTCCACAGCTACAACCTCACCAAGACATAACGGTATCTGTCAAAGGAAGGGGGAACACTATTACTACCAGTACTATTTGGATAGCTAGAAACAAACAACATGTTATTGTTGTTTATAATATAATAATTATTGATACAGGTTAATCTTCAGATTTGAAAAAGAAACAAATAGTTACCTAGGAATTGAAATCCAAAGATATATAAGGATTGGAGAATAGAGCATCTATTGCCTTTTAATGAATTCAAGTAAGTACGTTTGGAATAATCACATCATAGGGTACTAAGAAAAAATGAGGGTGTGATTACTGAATTATTTTTTGAGCTCTCTGAAAAATTTTGGACAATCAAAGTGTCTTGGAATTAGCAAATGGAGAATACTGCACCATTATTCCAAAAACAGAAGAGGGTGATTACTTTAGACTGCAAACCTAGTATCAATTGCTAGAAAATTTTTAAGCTGAACTACAAAATAGATGGTTTTTGTTTTGTTTTGTTTTGTTTTCGAGGGGCAATTGGGATTAAACGACTTGCCCAAGGTCACACAGCTAGTAAATGTTAAGTGTCTGAGGCCAGATTTGAATTGAGGTCCTCCTGACTGTAGGGCCGGTGCTCTATTCATTGCTCCAACTAGCCACCCCCTAAAAGGACATTTTGTGAGTTCTTAGAAATGAAAACAATGATCACTACCAGAGAGCAAATTTAAAAAAAACAAAGGTCATATTAAAATGTCAGTACTTTTTCTTTTTGACAAAGTTAATAGACTGGTATAATGCCAAGCAAAAGCAAAAAAAAAAAACTTCCAAGGTTCAGATTACCAGCACAGAAAACCTCATTTATTCTGCAAACATTCACAGAACAGAGAAAGTCAAAATACAGTATAACTCATTCATTTAGCAAGTAAGTTCTCAATTCAATCCAGGTACTTCTCCACCCCTAGACAGTATATTCATTTAGTCAGTCAAAGTCTCTTCTCAAATGGAGATCACTTTCCAATCATAAACTAAGTATATTCATTTGGCTAATCACAGAGCACAAAAAGGCCAAAGGTTTGCCACCCTTGGACGCAAAGTAATTACAATACCATCCATTAACACCAAGCACTTTCTCAAAAGGGGCAGGAGAGCACAAAGGGCCATCTACCCTGAAGCTATAACAAGGTCAAGATATCATCTGAGCATTGAAAACCCAAGGAAAGGCTCTTCTTTCATCTTCACTAGAGGCAAGCCCTCAGCAATCTCAATTCCTGGGGAGACAAGGCTCAACAAAGCCATAGCCTACGTCCTCATCAAGTCACTCTCTGCCTGTAGAACAGTCCCAGAACCCCTGAAAACATCAGCAAGGCCTTCTTCCATGATTTCAGTGAAGGTACCACAAGAAAATCCTCCTTCAGGGCTTCTGAACCAACAGCCAGGTTCCAGGACCTCTACAACAGCAGCACTGTTCTTCACCATCAGGTGAATCTGGCAAAACAACATCAAAACAGACAGACAAAATACTGGCATCACAACTATGCCTCCTCAGTTTTTGGCAGCTCCAGGAGGCAGTTCTCAAAAGTACTGGGCAGCTCCAACGGGCTCTCAGCACTCTTTCTTTCAGCAACTCAGGCTCCATGATACTGGATACTGCTCTCCCAAAGTCCTTTCAGACTCCTCTCAGCTTGGGCCTCTCTCCTAATTCATGGCTCCTCCCAGTTCAGCCCTCTATCTTCATGTCAACAAGTCCATCCCACTAGTGAGATTCACAACTCTGGGTTTTAACACTCAACCCAAAAACCAAGCCAGTTCAAGGGCATCTCCAAATTCCATTACCATTATGACTGGTAGCTCAGAAATTTATGCATATATGTGTGTATGCATATAGATATACATAGACATACATACATGTATACACACATAGGCATATATGGACAAACATACATATATGCATACATATGCACATGCATATATGCATACATATATGCATACATACACATAAGCATACACATACACATACACACACACAAATACACATACACTGGAAAATAACATGTTGATTAGAAACTGATTGTATGCCTGAACCCAAAAAGAGAAATAAATGTGTTCATCTTAACATAGTTGTCTCTAATGGTTCTATTCTTGCTCTTTTCCTGTCCAACATTTATATCAATGACATGAAAATAAATAACTATTGTTACAGTATAAAAGTTTTGAAGAGGTAACTAAAATGTATGACAATAAAAATCTAAAAATTCTATTAAGTGATGTGAACAAAATAAAATTTAATAGGAATTGCTGAATTTAAATCTATCAGGGCCTAGGAATATCATTTAATCCAACTTTCTCATTATACATCTGATTTTTTAAAAAGTTTATTTTATTGACTTGTCCAACTTCTTAGCAGGAATTCAAATGGAACCAAGATTTTCTAACTCCATATTTGGTGTGTTATATATGTCACAGCCATAATACTATCGTTTTTGTTACTGGTCAATCATCTGTCATGTCCAACTCTACATGATCTCATTTGAGGTTTTCTTTGCAAAGATATTGAGATACTTTGCCATTTCTTTTTACAGATTAGGAAACTGAGGCAAACTGTATTAAGTGATTTGCCCTGGGATATACATAGCTAGTTAAGTGCCTGAGGCCAGTTTTGAACTCTTATCTTCTTGAATCTAAGCCCAGCACTCCACCCACTGAGCCTAGCTACACCACCAGAATCCAGTTGTAATTAAAGCAGAGGATGTTGGTATTGATTTACCCAGCTAAAAAAAAAAGTAATATCATATTCCTGAGCCAGATAGTAATATTATTTTTAAAAGACAATCTTTTTAGCATATTAGCTTGGCAACATTATATACAGGATGAATTAGAACAAAAAGAGATGGGGGAGGTTGGGTAGGAAGCTATTAATATCATCTACAGACTGAGTTAATGTTAGCCTCCACAACAATAGTAAATATAAATATATTAAAAGGAGGACTAAGTGACAAGGGAAAGGACAGGGAAGATATGAAGATAATTGACAGTTATATAAAGTAGCATTAACACACCTAGATCATACCTTCTTAGAGAGCAGAGACTATATCCATATAATTATTTCTGTAATTATTTTATGTAATTATGTTTAATAAATGTCTAATGATCTTGGTAACTTTGGTTCAGAGGCATAAAAACAAAACACCTGGGAAGGACAAGAAAGGGACTAAGGCAAGGATAGCCTGTGTAAAACATGTCTCTCTTTGCATAGTGATCAATATTTTCTTGCAGACATGTTAGATCACTTGTTAAGGTACAATTTCTTGTGGAGTTCCTATCTCCATCACTTTAAAAGTGTCAAACTGGAAGATCATTTTAACAGCAAAAAGCTGGGGAGAACAATAGAGCTTTACAAAAATCCACACATCTGAATAGCTAGTCACAAAGGTAATTTAAAGAGAAGTGGAAATGTCAAGACTATAAATTTAACATGCACTTCAGATGGAGACTTGAAAAGTGCAAGAATGTAACTTTGGAGCATGAGAACACAAATCTGGTAATCACCATTTATAATATAATTAAGCTGAGGCCCATTTCACAACGTGAGCACATAGTTAATCTAAATTAAAAATGTCTGCCATGGGTTTTTCTTCAAATGACATCCTACCAATAATCACTATTGTCAGTTATAAGCAAATAGTGTATTTCAAAGTGACATGTAATTGCATGCTTTTAAAATGTTTGCATTTGATCTATGTTTCAGATTTTCTACCATATGCAGTAAGTAAATAGTTCACTCATGGCAGCAGCTGTGTTTAACAGCTTTGAAATCTCTAATGAAAGCACTGATATGACATTTTCCTGATAAATTGAAGATAGCAGGGGGAAGTAAAAACTGTTCAGAAAATGAAAACTAGGACAATAGTGGAAACTAGGAGAATAGTGGTTGTAGAATTTAAGACCTATAGGGAAGAAGAACAAGAGCACTGTAGTGCAAGGTAGGGGACATAGATTACATAAGCCTCAGAACTATTTTCTCCAAAGGAGTCCAAAAGGCTGATGATCTTCTGTCAGAAAAAAAAGACAGAGGAAGGAAGTAGGATTCGGAGAGAAAGCAAAGCATTAAGAGCCAGAAATAGAGAAGCTTATCTATACACCATTAGTCACTAAGTCCTATTGATTTTTTTCTTAGAAGTATCTCATGGACTAGCACCTCCCCTTTGCTTTGTGTTCCTTTCCAAGATCTTACCCCCTCACATCTGAATTCTTTTAACAGTCACCTAGCTAATCTTGTGGTTTCCAAACTCTCTTCATTAAAATGTACTCTTCATAGGGTTTTGATACTAATTTTGTGAACATATGTAAAGCCACACAATACTTTTTCACAAAAAGAAACAAAATCCCCACATTGTTTTCTATTGCTGCTGTGCCATGTCTACACTCATCATCCTGGCATTTAGTACCCTACATGGGCTATCCTTAAGTGATCAATTCACCCCTCAGGGTGTCCTGTGAGAGGCAGTGCAAGGAATTCAGTTTCACTGGAACACAGAATAAGCGAAGGAAGATAATGTATGAGAAGACTGCAAAGATAGAGAGGGGCCACAAAGATAGATTGTGAGAGTCTTAAAAACACAGGATTTTAAATGTGTTTCTTGAGGTAGTAGGTAGCCACTGGAGATCCCTAAACAGTAGTGTTGAGGATGTGAATGTCATGGTTAGATCTGTACTTAAGGAAGATTAAACTGGTTGCCAAGAGTAGTATGTATTTGAGACTTTTCTGTTTCTCTGACACTCTTTTTCTTCCTTTAACTCTTATAGCATTTTGAGCCTTTAACTCCTATTTCATTATTTATAATATATTGTCATTTACTATTCACTATTATTCCATGTTTTCTTGACAAGTAATTTGGCATGAAGGAAGGGGCTTTCCCTTTAGCTTCATGTCTAAGTAGAGATGGAACAAAAATAAGTACTTATTTATTGGTGCAATTTATGAAAAAGAAGGAATAATACCAACATATTACAAAACAGCGAAAACATATTTTTAACATTGCTGTGCTATTTGCTCATATTTTAGTGATTCAGGGGAATAAAGCAAATCAGGCAGCATGTGAAGAGGTACACAGAATGCTTACTGCTAATTTAATATGACAAGAAGTTAAGTTTAATTATAAAATATTTATGCTTTTGGCTTGTTCTAAATAAATTTTTTTCTCTCTTAATGATTTTTGATAGTAAATAAGAGAATGTTATAGCCAAATTTACATACATTCATACACATTGTATCCATTTGTTTGGGATTTAAAAACAGAGTTCTCTGCATGCATTGTCGTGTTGCTGTCAAATAATATTTTACCTTCATCATTTCCATTGCTATTCTCATGGTCTTTTCTCTGCTTATTGCCATTTCTGGATTATTCAACTCTAATAATAATCCAAGAGACATAAATTAAAATAATGCTGAAGTACCATCTCTTCTTTAAACTGGCCAAAATACAAAAAAAAGCATGAAAACTGAATACTGGCAGGCTTATGAAAATGAACAAAAAAGAAAAGTATTCATACTACAATTGTATCTTACAAAATTGTTTTAAAGAGCATCCTGTTAGCAGTAAAAGGTACTCAAAAAATTGGATGTTGTCCCAATAATATAAGCTAGAAATATATTCTTTTTTTTTGAATGTGCCTAAAATATTTCTTTTCCATAGCTATAATTCAATTTTAATTTATTTTCTTGGCTACATCATTCATTTCCACAAGGTTTTGAGTTACAAATTATCTCCCCTTTTTGCCCCTAACCTCCAGCCCAGAACATTGATCCCACTGTAAGAATCCTCCCACAATCTGTTCCCTTTTATGCCCTCCTCCAACACCCCTCTAGCTTTCTAGC
>JAQQSW010011255.1:0-12804 GCA_028646575.1 Pseudocheirus occidentalis
CTTCCCAATTTTTCCTCCACTTCTCTTATTTGTTTTTCAAAGTTCTTTTTCAGTCAATCCATAGCTTCTAGGCATTCTTCAAGTGTCTTGTAAGCATTTGGTGTGGGAGTTCTGACTGTGTTGTTTTCCTCCTGTTCCATGCTTTGATCCTTTTTGTCCACAAAAAGGGATTCTAGGGTTTTATTACTGTTCTTATTTTGCTTCCTTTTCCTCATGTTGGCTAGTCAAGTAATTGGTTGGGTTTTTTTAGCTTTGTGAAACTCTGCTTCCAGGGGGGAAAGATCTGTTCCAAATCGCTGGGGTTTTCCCGGCTGCTGGAGCTCTTATGGGGTGTTGCAGCCCCCACCAGCTTTGGCTTGCTGAAAGCACACCACAGGACCACCACCCAAGACCACTATCTGGATTCAGGCCTCTCAACGCAAGAGCACTTGGCCCTGATCAATTGACTCAGCCCCCCTGCAGGATCTGCAGGCCAGGGGCTCTGAAGCAGCCCAGTGGGGGCAGCTGCAGATTACAGCAGTTCCTTCCCTTCCCCCACTGCTTCCTTGCCCTGGGGGTAGATTGGCCAAACTGCTTTTCCTCCCCCAAATTTAGCTTTCACTTTCACTGACCTTCTCTAATTCTGGTTTAATAGATGTGAAGATCACTCCAGGTGCTGTAGATCTTCTCTGAAGTAGACTCACACTGTGGCTTGGGAGGCTTGGCTCCTCCTGACCGCCCTGGGGCCTGGCCGAGGTTTGGGTTTCAGGCTGGGCTGGTCTTGGTTCCCGGCCTGCCACAATGAGCCCCTCCTGCCAAGCTGCCTTCAGCGAGAGATGTGTTTTCTGTATTTTTGTGAGTTTGAGAGCTCTAGAATTTGTTTAGAGTCATATTTTATGGGTATTTTGGGTGGCTGTGTGGGAGCTGTGGAACTCTGCTGCTTCTACACTGCCATCTTGGCTCCGACCCCCCATCATTCCCATTTTTGCATTAAACTTTCCCTTGACATTTATAATTTTCTTGAAGCAGTCTCTTGTATTTCTCATTCTATTGCTTTCCTCTATTTCTGTGCATTGCTCTTTTAAGAAAACCTTTCATTTCTCCTAGATATTTTCTAGAAGTCCGTGTTCTGTTAGTGGGAGAACAAATGGTGAGGCCTAGAGCAGGGGTGGGGAACCTGTGGCCTTGAGGCCACATATGGCCTTTTAGGTCCTTGGGTGCAGTTTTTTTAACTAAGTCTAAGTTTTACAGAACAAATACTTTTATTAAGGGGATTTGTTCTATAAAGTTTGCATTTAGTCAAAGGGCCACACTAGAGGGTCACACGTGGTCTTGATTCTGAAGTTCTTTACCCCTGGCCTAGAGGATCTTAGGAGGCAAAGGCAGGACTGATCATTAAGTTTGGGGACATTCTATCTAACTTATAAAGATAAATAGAATTGCTGATTTTTATCTCACTCAAACCCTTTGAGCTAGTCCCTACTGGCCTAGGAACACAAAGCAGCAGGGTGGACCTGATAGTAATATTCTTCCTGTCCAGACATTTTGGGTGAATTCTGGGATAGCCCAAAGGAAACTGTAAAGCCAAGTACAAGCAGGTTTTCATAAGAATGCTTCTGTGAACAGCTTTTAAGGTTCTGATTATACAGTATAGTGAACACTGTATTTATTTCATAAAAATCAAAGCAAAACATTCACAATAAATCAAAGTACAGCATTCACAATGTTATAGCTTATCACAGAAAATCAAAATATAGCATTCACAACAACTTATCACAGAAAATGGCCACATAGTTTTCACCACAGTGGTCACAAAGTTTTTGACAAAGAGCAATCATTTAGTATCTCATTCATTCAATCATCCTTAAGGAAGTTTGCCTCCTCCAGGAACACAAAGTACAGTAGTCAAAGTTTCCTCACTCATGGGGCACACTAAGTTAACTCAATCAGTCACTTATTCAGTCATCAATCACTAAGTACAATTATTTAGTCAATCAATCATTCAATCATCCTTTATCATTCACTATTCAATTATCAGAAAATACATAGACCCTCCACCTCAAGTTATTAGTAAATTTATAATTTCTCAGTCAGTACACAGTATCCAAGTAAAGTCTTCTTTCAGCCTGACTCAGGGTGGTTTCTCAGATTCACTGGTTCCCCTTCCATGGTCCCAGATCTTACCTGGATTCACCAAACTGTCACCTTGGTTCAAAGGCAGACAGCTCCCAGGTCCTTGTCCAGATTTATGTACAGCTCCTGCTCCACATTGGATATCACAGTGTCCAGTCCATCTCAAATCCTTCACAGTCTCTGTTCTTGGGAAGATAATGCTTAACAAAGCCACAAACAGACTCATACAAAGTACCAGTCATGCTTCCTCAGTCTTCAGCAGCTTCAGCTGGCCCTTGGAATTCCTCAGCAACTCCTCAGCAGCTCCAGCTGGCCTTTGGAAATACTCAGAAGCTCTGACTGGTCCTCAGACTCAGCAGAATTTTCAGCTGGTTCCCAGAATCAAAATCACTCCATCCAGGTTTTCAAAATCAAAATCATTCTCTCCAGGCAGCAGCTGCTGCCTCCATAGAACTTGCTCCAAAAAGATCTGTCTCTCCCTCTCTGGGGCTTTTCCATATATGCAGTATTGCGCCTCCCTGCTCAGCCCCTACCTGTTATATCAGCAACAGGAGACAGGAGTTTATACCTTCTGTTTCTTTAACAGAGGCTTAATCTGAAGTAGGTGCTTAACTTAGCAATAAAAAAGGAACTTCAAATCTCATTACTGTTACAGAGACAGAGAGAAAAAGGAGGGAAAGCAAGAAGCTTCACTCTATTGTTTCTATTGAGTGGATTTTGAAGTATGGTTGCTATTCAATATGTTCTGACTTAAAGGAAATGAGTTTCACTAGCAACATCACCTTGAATTTGAAGTAGAAATGGCCTTGGAGTCAAGAGACTTTGACACTGACTAACCATGTGGTCATAGGGATAATTCATCTCATTTTCATTCATAAAGCACTTATTAAGCCCCCTGTATTTGTAAGACACTGTTCTGATAGCTGGAAAAACAAAGACAAGCGTGAAACTGTCCCTATCTTCAAAAAACTCATTTTTGAGGGGAAGGGAATGGGGAGGGGGAAGGAGAATACAGAATATATAAAACTAAGTAAATACAAATTATATAAGAGGTAAAGTAATTTCAATTAAAATCAGTTAAGTAACTAGAGAAGGCCTGCACAGTCTGCAGCCCACAGACCACAGGTTGTGCAGGCTTGAACTAGAGGCATGAAGAAAGGTCTCATGTAGGAAATGGAATCCAAGCTATGTCAACAGGAGGCTAAAATTCTTACAAGACAAAATGGAAGAGTTAATTAATTGTTAATTGGTTACTTTGGAGAGAACACAAGATACTGGAATGGTTTGCCATTTCCTTCTCCAGCCTGGAAACAAACAGGCTTAAGACCTTTGCAGTCTTCTTACAATTTACTCCCCTCCATGTACTCTATAATCCATGCAATGGCTCTAGTGACCCAGTGACACTGACCTCTTTGCTGTGCCTCACATGTACACTATGGCGCCATTTTCATTGGCTGTCCTTCCTCCATAGAGTGCTCTCCCTCCTCATCTCATCCCACTGTCTTCTCTGGATTCCTTCAAGTATCAATTCAAATGACACCTTCCCAAAGAAATCTTTCCAAGGCCCTTCAATACTGGTTCCTTCTCTCTGAAACTACCTTTGGCTTACCCTGTATGCACCTTGTGTGTATATAGCTGTTTGTATATTATAACTCCCATTACAACATGAACTCCTTAAAGGCAGAGATTCCCTTTCTTTGTATCCCCAGTATTTAGCATAGCACATAGGAAAACATTTAATAAATGCTTGTTAACTTATTGATTTGATTCTCTAGGGAAAGGCATAAGATAACACAAGGACAATGAAGTTATGATCCCATATCCTTCCAGAGTTGTACCTGTGCTTAAATGGACAGAATACCATTTCATAGAAGCAGCATGCCCCTGAATCACCCTAGCCATGAAACCTTTAGAGGAAGCATGTCTTCATGAAAGAGGATGAAACAGATGCTGTGCAGCTGTGATGTATTTGCCATAGCTCTGACTAGCCCCTCCACAGGAGGCATAAATGCATTCATTTCAGGCCAACTATAACTACATCCTTCTCAAAGCAGCTGCTGAGCTATTGTCCTCCCCAACTAGGCTTATACCTATGTATTTCCTGGGAACAGGGAGGCTCATCTTCATGCAAAAGATGAAGACTTCCTGGGAAGCTTGTGCATCACAAATACCACTCTGAGTCAGATCCATAGACCATCTAGTCTAGAATACTCTCTCTAACACTGGTACCAAAAGATATGTCATTTAAAGTTATAGTAATTAACCTCCAAGACATTATCTTCAGTGAATAGAGAGAGTTCAATCATTTTTCCAGTCACACCCAACTCTTTGTGACCCACTGAGAGTTTTCTTGACAAAGATACTGGAATGGTTTACCATTTCCTTCTCTGGTTCATTTTACATATAAGAAAACTGAGGCAGACTTAAGTGACTTGCCCAGGGTCACACAGCTAGTAAGTGTCAGGGGTCAGATTTGAACTCACAAAAATGAGTCTTCCTGACTCCAGGCCTGGAGGCCTGATGGCCACTGCACTACCTAGCTTTTTTTTCCATTGTGCCACTTAGGGATGTCTCTAAATTTAGACTAAATTTTAATAACCACATTTATTTGTGGGACTCATATAAATTCTTATGGTAATGTGTTCCCTATGTCTACTGTCCATGGTCAATATAAAGACCTTAGTGATCATCTGTGTCAACCCCTTCAATTTGCAAATTGGCCAGAGAAACAAAGTCACTTGCTTAAGGTCTCCCAGGTAGTAAGTTGCAAATCTAAACTTCAAACCCAACTCTTCTAATTTCAGTGCTCTTTTCACTAAAGAATGAAACCCTATAACATCACCTCACAATTATGGAAAAATCACCTTTAATTTCTTTTTACTTGTCCTGAAACTAGAGTGGCATCGTCATATAATCCAGAATGCTGGATTTGGAGTCAGAGGAGCTGAGTTTAGATTATTGTGCTACAAATTAATATGTGAACACACACAGGTCACTTGTCTTCCTTGGGCCTCGGTTTCCCCATCTGTAAAATAATGGGGTTAGGTCATACAATCACAGAATCAAAAAGGGACAGAGCTTAGATGTGGAAGAAATCTCAATAGCCATCTAGTTTAGCACATATTCAAAAGGAATCCCCACAAAATTCACATTATGGCATAGCCCAGCCCCTCTTCCAATTTCAGACAACAATAACCATTAAGAAATCATTGAGTATAAATTTCCCTCTTTGTAATTTCCATCCTTTGCCCCTAGTTCTATGTTATTAGATCAAACAGGAAAAGGAAGCTCTCTTCCCTATGACAGCCCTTCGATGCTTGAACCTGACCATCATGTCCCACGTAGTCTTCTTTTCACATGGGATGATCACTAGGGTCCCTTCCAGACCTAAATCTATGATCTTGTGACCTATCCCCTTCACCCTCCAAACAGAGAAGTCCATTGATTTCCTTCCAGACTAGGAAACTGGACAAGAGAAAGCCAAATTTTTGTGGGATCCGTTCATTTCCTTTACCAAAAAAAACTACTAGAAAAACATCACGTCTTAGAAGATAGCTAAACAGCACAGTGGATAGAGCTCTGGGTCTGGAGTCAGGAAGACCAGAGCTCAAATTTGTTCTCAGATACTTACTTGCTGTGTGACCTTGGGCAAGTCATTTAACCCCTGCTTGGCTCATTCCTCACATGTAAAAAAGGAACAATAATAGTACCTACCTCTCAGGGTTGTTGTAAGAATCAAATGAGGTAATAATTGTAAAGCATTTAGCACAGTGCCTGGCATGCAATAAGTACTATATAAATGTTAGTTATTAGTGATAACAATAATAATAATATTGCTGCTTATTACAAGCCTATTAGTTGAACATAATCCTTTAAAATATATTTCATTTATAATAACATCATAAAATTGCAAATCTTATTCCTGGAAATCATGTTCAGCAAACAATAATTTTTAACTTCCTACCTGAGTCTCAGTTCATAAAGAGAGCATAAAGAGATCATAGTGTGTCAGTGTCAATGTCAGATCAGGGTATTAATTCAAGCAGGCTGCCAGCAATAGTATATTCCTTTGCTACTTGTCTCCAATTGACAAGGCATAATTAACCCAAGTGTTACTCTGAAGTTGAATATTTTATTCTATGAGGATCTACAAAAGAAAATGAATTTAGTGATTGGTCTGTTTGATCCTTCTCCAGTCAAGCATTTATTGCACACTTCATGAGCCCAGCCTTGCACTAGTCAATAGAAATTGCAAAAGAAGACAAAATACTTACCTTAAAATGCTTCAGAGTTGTGTTGAAGTGACAAGATTTACAAACAAAAAGCAATTAAGGAACAATATGAGGCAGTAAATAACGGTACATAATTGCATGGTCATAACTTGGAATCCAAAAGGATCTCAACAAACTAGAATAATGAGTCAAATCTTTAAAAAATGAAATGTTATAGGTATAAATGTAAAGTCACCTACACAAAGGTTCAAAGAATGGACTGTGTACGTAGAAGATGGGAAAGATGTCCCCAACAGTTCATATTTAAAAAAAAATTTCAGGAGTGGAAGCTAGGTGGCGCAGTAGAGCACTGAAGTCAGGAGGACTCCATGATAGATAGATAGATAGATAGATAGATAGATAGATAGATAGATAGATAGATAGATAGATAGATAGATAGATAGATGATAGATAGATGATAGATAGATTGATTGATAGATGATAGGTAGATAGATAATGATAGATAGATAAATAGGTAGATAGATTGATTGATTGATTGATTGATAGATGATAGATAGATAGATAGATGATTGATAGATAGATAGATGATAGATAGATTTATTGATTGATTGATAGATGATAGATAGATAGATGATAGATAGATTGATTGATTGATTGATTGATAGATAATAGATAGATTGATTGATTGATTGATAGATGATAGATAGATAGATAGATGATAGATAGATGATAGATTGATTGATTGATTGATGATAGATAGATTGATTGATTGATTGATAGATGATAGATGGATAGATAGATGATAGATAGATAAATGATAGATAGATGGATAGATGATAGATAGATAGATTGATTGACTGATAGATGATAGATAGATTGATTGATAGATGATAGATAGATTGATTGATTGATAGATGATAGACAGATAGATAGATTGATGATAGATAGATAGATGATAGATTGACTGATAGATGATAGAAAGATAGATAGATAGATGATAGATAGATAGATTGATTGATTGATTGATGATAGATTGATTGATTGATTGATTGATGATAGATAGATTGATTGATTCATAGATGATAGATAGATAGATAGATAGATAGACAGATAGATAGATAACTGAAAATTTAAAAGATACCAACATTTTATAGAACTGCAAACTCCCTATGAATATAGCATGGCCAACCAATAGGTACATATATACAGAATGAAGGAGATAATAACCCTGGTATGTTCTGTTCTTGTCAGACCATGCTTAGAGGATCAAGTTTAGTTTGGGGGGTCCATTTTTTGGAGGGGAATGACACTGAAAAACCAAAAAGAGGAATACATTACACATAGATGTTTAATAAATGTTTGTTGAATTGAAGAATTAACAAAAATGGTCATCTTGCTATGTGAGGACTGGCTAAAACAACAAGAAATTCTTCACTTTATAGGGAAAAGACTCGCAGAGAGCATGATGCATTAGGGGTGTATTAGGGGTGGAGAGTAGGCTGTAGCATAGAAGCTGGGTTAGGTTTATTTCACTTGGCTCAAAAGGACAGAACTAAACTTTTAAGTTTGCAAAACAATTTAAATAGTTTATCTCATTTGATCCTCACAATAAATAACCCTACAGAATTTGTCTGTCTTATGGATGTAATTTGGGGGAGTACTTTCTATTGATACTTCTCCTTCCCCTCCCTTCTCCACTCACATCTTCTTTTGTCTTCTTCTTTTTCCCTTCTCTCCTTTGAGCAACCATTCTCCCATTCTCCAAAGAAGTTTCCTGTTTTCACTAGAATTATTTCTACTTGCACTTTCAGAATTTAGTTCCTAAACACTTCTTATTTTATTGGGTTGACTTCCCCTGTAGCCATAGGCATGCATAGAAGCATGGGTCAGATGTGCCAACATACCATGACAGGAGTACACAGTACATACCTACACACCTGGTCCATATTCTTTGTGTGCCTATCCTTGTAGTACTTTAGGGCAGATAGCCTTGCCTTATTCTATCTCTGAACACTTTGAAATCTCTCACTAAATAAATCTAGAGCACACATGAGAGTATACTTGTTTTTTCTCTATCACAAATTCTGAGATTAAGTGGTCACTTCCCACCAAGGATCCCATCATTTCTAATTCAGCAACCACTTCCTCTTTGAAGTGATGTGGGAAGAGTTTATCTATTGTTGACTCTCTGTGAAGTAGGAAATTAATTAAGTCATTGACTGTAAGTGGGAGAAGAGGATATGCAGTAGGGAACTTGAAGAGATAGGAAAAAGTTTGGAATAGTCACTGTGGGGAATGAGAGAAATCAGGAGGAATAGAGAAGGAAGACTGCAAACATCATGAAGGTCTCTGTCTTTCTCTGTGTTCTTTCTCTCTGTGTGTTCTCTCTGTCTCTCTGTCTCTTTCTCTCTCTCTGTCTCCATCACTGTCTCTCTCTGTCTCTCTGTCT
Organism: Pseudocheirus occidentalis; assembly: GCA_028646575.1. Taxonomy (NCBI): domain Eukaryota; kingdom Metazoa; phylum Chordata; class Mammalia; order Diprotodontia; family Pseudocheiridae; genus Pseudocheirus; species Pseudocheirus occidentalis. The sequence continues at coordinate 8,794 of JAQQSW010011255.1, forward strand.
CCCTGTCTCTCTCTCTCTCTCTCTCTCTCTCTCTCTCTCTCTCTCTCTCTCTCTCTCTGTCTCTCTCTCCCTCTGTCTCTCTGTCTCTCTGTCTCTCTCTCTGTCTCTCTGTCTCTGTCTCTGTCTCTGTCTCTCTGCCTCTCTGTCTCTCTCTCTGTCTCTCTGTCTCTCTCTCCCTCTGTCTCTCTGTCTCTGTCTCTGTCTCTGTCTCTCTCTCTCTCTCTCTCTCCTTCCTTCCTTCCCCCATACCTTCCTCCTTTCTCCCTGTTTTTCCCACCCTACCACCCCTTACTTGAATATGCTATGGAAATTAAAGTGATTTATTTTTGTTGTATTTATGGAATAACATTTCATATTCTCTGTTCTTACTTAATTTAAAAACAAATAAATGGATTGTTTGCTGTTTCTCTTTCAAAGGCTTAAAGAAAGTCTCCAACAGGATTTGGTTTTTGTTGGGCGATTTAAAGCCTGTGAGAAAAAAATAAAGAAAGGGGGGAATTCCCCATCCCTGCTTTGATTAAATCATGTTTGGTTGAAGTTTTTTTCCATTAGAATATACAAGCATCAAGAAAAATCTGTCCAATTAAAAACTAGAAATAACCCTCAAGTGTCTGTTAAATTTTAAATCCTTATGCCCAATATGTAGATTGGTGGCTATCAGTAACACATGATCTATGCACAGAAAGATTTCTCTATTTAAACAGATTTGATTAATGATCCTTAAACTCAGTGGTTCTCAACCTTCCTAATGCCTCGACCCTTTAATACACTTCCTCACGTTGTAGTGACCCCCAACCATAAAATTATTTTCATTGCTACTTCATAACTGCAATTTTGCTACTGTTATGAATTGTAATGTAAATATCTTATATGCAGGATGTATTTTCATTGTTACAAATTGAACATAACCTGCAGGTTGAGAACCACTGCTTAAACTGGTTTAATACAACTTCTAATTTGGTTTTATATTACTATCTTAAGAAAGGACAGTAAGAAAGGGTTCTATTTCCAACGCTTACACACATTACAAGGATGACTAGCAATGGCTTGTTCTCATCTTCTCAAAGTCTATTTTTTTAAAAAATCCAAATTTAAACCTTTCACCTAAGTCATGATACTTTTAGCTGGGTAGATAGAGCCTCCAAGTGCAACACCCAGTGGTGTGATCCTGTCGGCTCTCACAGCTTTTAGAGGGCTGTGTCAGATAAATATTGGAATTGGGAAAACTCCCAGGGATACCCAGGTACTACCAGTATATACAGGTTTTGTCGTGCCTTAAAGCAGATGTAGGAAGCATATGGTCCTCTGACAAAAAAGACACACTCTTCCCTGTAGTCATGTCTACACAATGCCAAAACATCTGGTCGAGTCAATAAAATTTCTGTCAATCCAGCTGTTTGACCAAGTACAGACACAACATCTGGAATACTGAGTCAATTATCATTCGGTCATTTTTCAGTCATGTCTGACTCTCTGTGACCTCATTTGAAGTTTTTTTGGCAGAGATACTGGATTGGTTTTGACATTTCCTTCTCCAGCTCATTTTGCAGATAAGGAAACTGAGGCAAACAGGGTTAAATGACTTGACCAGGGTCTGAGGCCAGATTTTATTCAGGAAAACAAGTTTTCCTGACTCCAGGCCCAGCACTCTATCCACTGTGCCGCCCAGCTGCCCTGCTGATTGAATAGGTCAGATTTTTTGAAGAAACAACATAGTACATGAAAAGAACACTGTATTTGGAGTCAGATGATCTGGATTTAAATCCCAGCTTTACCCCTTACTACCTGCCTGACTTAGAAAGCTCCTTTAACATCTGTAGGCCTCCATATCTGAAAAATGAGAGGAATAAATTAAATGTGCTTTAAGGTACCCTCCAACACTAAATCTATAGGTCTATAGGTCTATATTCTTGGAGTCAGCACTGCACCAAGAAGGTCTCATTCTGAAACACTGTTTCCCTCAAGGTTTTATTCTCACACATCTCTAACGAAGAAATTATAGTTCATTTAAAGTCATAGGTCCTAGATTTTGGAAGGACTTTGGAGAGAGAACACTGCTCTCTCCACCTTATTTTACAGATAACAACTGAGGCCCAGAGGAATTACATGACTTGAGCTCAAGGTCTCCCAGCTAATAAGTACTAGCTTGCATGTGAACAGAGACCTTCTGACTCTGAACCCAATGTTCTTTCCTCTTGGTGGGATTATAAACAAGACTTAAAGTTTGGAGGCGGGAGGTCCTTAAATGATTTTCCATGTTGAGTGAAGACAGCCTAGATTTTATCTTTCGGAACTGCGGAAGTCCAAAGAGAATGTTATGGAATTCAGAGATAAATGGAAAGTAAGAAAATGGGGAGGGAGGGTAATTGGACATGATGAAATAAACAGATTGGCTTAAAGTTCAGATCTAAGGGATTAGAATAAAAGTTGCCCAAAGTGTAGGATCAATCTTCTAAATGAATAAATAAGAATACTGATAAAGAATTGCGGCCTCTAGGTGGTGCAGTGAGTAGAGCACTGGCCCTGGAGTCAGGAGGACCTGAGTTCAAATCCGACCTTAGACACTTAATACTTACTAGCTGTGTGACCTTGGACAAGTCACTTAACCTCAACTGCCCTTCAAAAAGCAAAAAAAAAAAATTAATGTAAAAAAAAGAATCATAGAACTGAAAAAGTGTAGAGTTCATCTGACTCAATTGCTTCATTTATTAAGGAGGAACTTAATTTATTAAGGATCCCAAAGAAATGAAATGGTAGAGCTAAGACTGGAGCCCAGGATTCTCAATGCATTGTCCATTGTCTCTAATAACTAACATGTAGGTGAGGATAACTTCACTAACTTAAGGCAATGATCAAACTTTGTGTACTCCTCTGAAAGTTACTCTTTTATCACTTATTTTCAATAAAAATACATTTATTAATCAACAAGTAATTAAGTGCTTCATATGTCAGGCCCTGTGCTAGTAACAAGGTACAAAGACAAAAAGCAAAACAATCCCTGCCTTTAAGGAGCTTATAGTCTAGCCAAGAGAAATGTAAATACAGAGAAAGACATATACACAATAAATATGAGACAAGAGGTAAGGAGGAATATTAGCCATTTGAGTCTATAGGCTATTTTATGGACAATGACAATCTCTTACTGATGCAGGAACACCCTTCAATTGTGCAGATCCACCCAGTTGTATCTTCTAACTGTGCAATCCATGTTCATGCCCTCTCATAAATCCTCTACAGAGTATGTCCTTTCCTCTGGGTCTTTTAACATGATATGGGCAGGTACCAGAGTAGTACTTGGGCTGTCCATCTGTTCTGTCTTGCTCTTATGACATGATCAGTCCACATCTTCTGATGTGGAAATTATTGGTGATATTTTGAACATCACTTCTTGGCTGCAGAAAATACTTTGTAATTTAAACTTGTAGAATCATATAACTAGAAAGAAACTTAGAACTGTAAGGAATCTCCCATTTTACAAATGAGGAAACTAAGACTGAAAGTGAAATGGCTTGTCCCAGGGCATATACTATAGCTAACAAATGGAAGACAGGGACTAGAATCCAAATCTCTTGACTTTGCATCCAGGGATCTTTCCACCTCCAACATAATGTAGTCATTTTCTACTAAATCAGGAGAACATGAAATACTATGTTGGTTTGTATCAGTTTACATATTGATATTTCTATCATAACCAAAAAAGGGGGCTTAAATTTAGTACATTATATATAATTATATTATATTATATATATTATATTATATATAATTATATTATATTATATATAAATTATAGTACAATATAAGAAGAGCACTGACTAGAGTTAGAGGACGTGGATTCAAGTTTCAACTTGATTCCTACCATATGTGTGATCTTGAATAGGTCACTTAACCTGCCTAGACCTCAGTTGCTTCATCTTTCAAAACATGAAGGCTAGTCTAGGTGACCTCTGAGGTCCCTTCAAGTAGCTCTAGATCTGTGATCCTACAAACTCTAATAGGAAAGAGGAAGGAAGA
>JAQQSW010011256.1:0-12804 GCA_028646575.1 Pseudocheirus occidentalis
ATCTCTAGAGTGCAGTAGTACCAAGTCTAATTACTTTTCTCAATGTTAGACCTTCCAGTACTTGATGAAAGTTATAATTCTTCCCAAATACTTTTGTTGTCTTTTCTATAGTCTAAACACTCCCTCCTTTTTTCAGCTAATTTTCATATGACATGGGTTTCATGTTCCTATTTTCCTTAGCATCCTAATTTCCTCCCAACACAAATGCTGTGCAGAAGAGCAGGTGCAGAGGGGAGAGGAGAGGAGGGAAGAGGAGGAGAAAAGGAGGGGACAGGAGAGGGAGAGAATTTAAAGAAAACTGGAGCAAAAACTAATTCATATAAAATATTGTAAATGTGTTAATGCTATCCATCAGTGAAAAGATTTGTCTGAGGAGGAGAGTGGATTTCCTCCTCCTTTGAAATCATAAACCAGATACTGGAGAGACACTTATCAGTTTGTAATAGAACTCTGGAACTCTTGTTCTAGCATGCTGAGAACCCCTGATCTCAAAATTTTGTGATTCTGTGTGCTTTTGTTTGAGTTCTCTTCTACTAGGAAAATTGGTATTGGAATTTGCATATTTTTCACACAAGGCTGCCGCCAAAAAGGAATGATTATTATTTGGCCTGATGACACCTTTGGACTCTTTTTGTATTATGTTTTCCTGTTTCACAAAGATGCTTTATGTGCAAGCTTTATTTGTGGTTACAGGTATTTAACGTGCACGCTGTTCTTTTGGAATTGCCTTTACCTCAAAAAACCTGCACAAGAGGTAATCAGGCCAATAGCATCAAGCATAATTAAAATGGTGATTTTTAATGGTTAACATTGTCACAGATTCTAGGCCAAAAAGACTCTAAATGGCTGTCCTTCAGAATTATCCATTTTAACATTAGTTACTAATGTTCGACTCAATTAGTCCAATTCAGGTTAACAGTTAAAAGGTCTCACCAGACAGCCCTTAGTGCTAGCAGCTAAAATCATTACTAGGTTTACCCTGCCCTATTAAATAAAATGTTCTCTGCCAACCTCAGTAGGAGATTCAATGCTCTATATCATCAGGTATTTAGGCAAAGCTTGGCCCCATTCTTTTGGCATTTCTTTTGTTACAATTGAAATGCTGTCATCCCGTGGATTTTGCAACAGACTCAATGCCAAGATTATTATTTTTTTCCTCATTGAAGATTTAATAGGATGGTAAGGTGAGGGGGTAGTGGAGTCCTGTTTATAGCCTTAGGTGATATAGAGAATCTTAGCAAGATGTGGGCAGTTAATCAGGTTACTGTATCACACATGAGGGTGATTTAAACTCTCATAATAATCAGTGGCTTAAGAACGGATCTTGGTGTAGGATGGGTAATTTATTTGTCTGTAAATTTATGTCTAAAATACTCACTTCTTACAAACACTCAAAGTGACTATCACCTTTGTTAAAACTTCTTACCTTGAAATTTGCATTTATAACTATCCGCACTCTTACCCTCCATGAAGCATTTCACAGCTCTCACACTATGAATCGTGAAAAACCAAGTCTAGTTTGGTATTTCTATATTGATTGCTATAAATAATTATAACAATATACTTAGTGATCCAAATCAGGTGCAAATGGTTTTCCCTCCTTAGGTTAGCACATTAAGTCTCTACATTTTTTCTGGATTGACCTGGCTATGTGATTGATGTGGAGACAACTGAGAAAGTGTGAGTTTTAAAGTGTGAGAATTTCCTTGTTATACTAAGGTAAATAATTTACTTTAGTAGGGGAAGCAGTGGAAGTCAGAAAACCCCCAGGGTCTAGGCATGACCCTGCCTGCTACTAAAAGTCTGTTTATCATTGGCCAACTCACTTAATTTTTCTGAGTTCAGTTTTCACATTCATAGTAGAAAGAGAATGGACTTTTTGTACTTAACACTGTGCATCTCAATGAATGTCCTGATGAAAGAAAAGGATAATTCTCTCTCTTTTTCACAAAAGCTACTTTGCATTTGATTCTTTTGATTAATGTGTTTTATATATACACATACACACAGATACACATATGGCTTCACAATAACTTCATTAATCCAGTAATTCCAAACCTCATCACAATATTGAGAAACATTTTTTAAACATTTCTTTGCTCATCAGCTATTTAAAACTTTCCTATACAACTATGAGTCCTTCCTGTAACATTTTTCATCTAATTTTAAGTTTATACAAAGTCAGCAAATTACTTTAGATTTGGCTCTATGTTAAAAAAACACACAATATATATGTATATATTTTTTTGGGGGGGGAGGTAATAATGGAGAATCACATCCTGCTTTATGCAGTGTGATCCACTGAAAAGAGTCCCAGACTATATGAGTCAAGAGACCTGGGTCCTAGTCCTTGCTATTATAGTGTAAATAGCAGATTTGATTTGGATGGGTTATATTACCTCTCTGGGCTTTAGTATCTTCATCTGTAAATGGAGTAGAAAGAAGATTGGATGAAATTATCTCTAAGATCCCTCATATCTTAAATAATGTATCAGCCTGAATATCATTCTGCAGAATTTGCCAATAATCATTGATTTGCTTTTTTTAAATTAGTCCATTGCTCTTTAATGGTAGGTCAACCTAGCTCAGCAATTGATACATCATTATCATCCTCTTCCTCCTTGTCACTAGCTTGTATACAACAATTCAAGGTTTAAAACCATTTTATATACATCAAGTCATTTAATCAGCACAACAACTCTTGGAGCTACTAATATCATCTTCGTTTTATTTGAGGAAACTAAGGCACAGAGAGGTTATGTGATTTGGCCAGGGTCATGCAACTAGTAAATGTCCAAGACAGGACTTGAACTCAGGACTTTATCATTCAAGCTCCTGGAGTTATATGCCATCCAGCTATCCTATATGAAGTACTTAATAAATGTTTGTTAGGTTGAGTGGGAAAATGTTACATCAAAAGCAGGCGGGGAACTAGGTAAAGGTTGAATTACTAAATGCTAACATCTTACCCTATATAATTCTGGAAGAAATGGTTATAGATAAATGTGCACACAATACACATATGTATGTATGTATGTATGTACATATGTGCATGTAGGCACAAAGATATAGATATATTTACACATATACACCCAGATATAGTGATTAGTTGATCTAACTCTTCACTGCAGAGCAATTTGCCTGTTATCACAAGTCAAATGAACCATTAAGAATTCAAATAAACATTTCAACACAAGAAAGTAAACAGAAGAAACTATGAAAGAATTTTATGACTGATAGAGCCTTTATTGCTTTTATAAAACCAATATGAACTTTACTTGCCAGTTGTTAATTTAGAATTGATATAATTTGAAATCACTTTTAAACATCATTCATACCTGAATTAAAATTCACTGATTTTTTTGAATGACTTGAATTTTCTGCATTAAATAATTAAATCATTAAAAGCAATGTTAAGCTGGTTTGTTTTGCTTTTTTGTTCTGATGCTAGCACTGATGCTGATGAGAAGATATTGATAAAGATATTATTGTGTAGTGCTTTATGGTATATAGAATGTTGTTCTCCCAGCAGTCCTGGGAGGCAAAATAAGTTCTCTTGCTTTCTATGTCTCTCTCTGTCTCACTGCATCTCTGTCTTTCTGTCTGTCTCTCTCTCTGTTGCCCTGTCTCTGTTTTTAAAATTGGGAGCTAATTTTTAAAAGCCCCCACCTAACCACAATAATTATCCAGAACCAGTTATGGAATGTCCACTCCCTTTAAGTGGCCTCACAACTTTCCCCAAAGCAAGCTTCCCATATTCTCTATGTGAATAATATCAGCACCAGTCAGGCCAGTTAAAAGGGTCTATGAAGATGTCATTTATATATGAACAGGTTCAGTATTTGTAGGTCATCTCTCTCATAAAAGCTCTTTCTTCACCCTAACTTGTCCTTTATGAACTCCTCACTGACCAATCTGCTCCTGTGTCTACCTCATTCAATTTATTTTATGTTTCAATGCTACTTTCCTTTTTAAACACACACACACATATTTTTTTACTCTTTAGAACCCTCCAAGCCTTTTAAAAATTATTATTTTTATCATTTATCTTGAAAAATATTCTTTTTCCTTTTGTGATATGATAGACATACCCTGCAATATCCAAACTGATGAGGTTTTTGTATTGATATTGATTAGGAAAATGCCTAGGCCCACCCACTGCAATAGTCAAGTGTATGACACTCACCAATAAGGATATAAAGTCCTTGAAATCAAGATCAATTTGTCACACACAAACAGTACCTTACTACTTCAACCCCAGTGACAAAAATCACGTGTATTTAGATTTTAGAGGTACAGTAACAGTCCACTCTCAAATTCTATAGTTGATGAACGCTCATAATGCACTTTATAACAAAATGTCTTTGTTTTATTATAGCACTTAAAAAATTCTCTGAGGAAAAAAAAGTGCTATGTAGCATATGGTTAGTTTTAAAATAAATTAAAGCAAATTAAAATTAATTTCATTTTCAGGAATAAGTGACAGTCTTTGAGATAATTATTGATACCCCAGTGTGTTGTACAGCCTGCCTAAGAAATCAATGAGCTAAAATATTATTTCATCTCTCATCCAATGTGTAACAATAGCGTTACAGAAGTCTGTAAGAATAGTCCAAAGCTAAAAGTGACTAATTTTTTCTTGGATGGTTCTCTCTTTAGCAATTAGTAAAAGTTCCACTATGCTGTAGGACTACCTTTGCACTGTAGCCTGTAGTCAATAACCATGTCGCAGAGTTTCTAGGGATTTAATTGGGTGATTATTCCATAATTTTATGTATTTAATATGGATTTTTATTGCTCACTAGTAAAACATTCAAAATTCCTCTTTAAAGAAATTTAACATTTTATAGGGCACCAAAGTTTACATACATGAAGTAGATGGTTTTATATTGGCAGTATAAGACCCAGAATCAGTGATTTTAAAGGAGTTTCTCAGCCTGAATACCATAAATGCTCAGGAAGTTTCTTAGGCACCATGAAGTCTTTAGGAGTGGGAATCAAATGGAAAAGAAATGTATTAGTATGCTAAGGAAGACTGTTTCCTGCTTAGCAGCTTTCACTTCTTAGATTACAGATTAGTCTTTTGTAGCTTTATAGAACAATATTCTGATACAGAAGGAAATGGTGAAGTATGCAATCTGTGTAGTCACAGGTCAGGTTTTTTTTTTCCTATGAGGAATAATTTGTCATTTATTTGTCTTATCAAAATTCTGTGTATTGATAGGGGAAATCTAAAATGATGGAGACCTCCACCAGTAAAATAAAATTATATTTTTCTTCCTCTTGATTTGAGGACAACAACACAACAAAAACAAACCAAGGATGTCCATGCACACATGGACTAGTTCCTTTGGCCCCAGACGTTACCTTATTTGGGGAAACAAATGTGTCCCAAAACTTCCAGTACTCAGGTTCCTCTACTTCCTTTACAACTTGTGAACTCTTAAGTACTATAAAAGGTTAGGCTACCAATACATGCTGAAGTGGAGCTGGACCCTATAAATCTTTCGGAAATGTCTGGAGAGGGGCCTATATTTATGCCTTTGACCATATATATTCGGTGCGATTGACTTTTCCACCCTCCCTTCCTCCTCTCTTCCTTTCTTCCTCCCTTCCTGCTTGTATTCCTTGCCTCCCTGCCTTTCTCCTTTCCTCCCTGTCTTCCTTTTTATTCCCCTCTCCCTTCCTTTCCTTCCTTCTTTGCTCCATTCCTCCTCCTCCCCCCCCTCCCTGCTTTCCACAAAGCAGCTTTAGCAAATTAAAACAATCATTCAGTGAATTAAACAAGGGGGTGGGAGGAATTGCTTTATTCCATGTCTTGAAATCCTGGGATTAAAGTTGTGATCAGGAACAAGTTTTTTAAAAGTTGTGATCACTTTGAGCATTAAAATCCTATGACTGCCTTTCTGAAAGCAATCACTGGTACAAACTTTATTCCTGCAATTATAGTCAATGGCATCCTTTAATCTCTTTAATCTCTAAGCATATGCTAATTGGCTGAGGTAGCAGTGGGAAATTGTATTAATGCAGGATTTAAATTGGGTTGGAAGTTGCCCATTGAAACAAAATATGGCATTCTTGGTTGTAAATGTGCTTTCAGTAAACTGTGCTCTGAACACAGTAGGTGTTTGTTAATGTTTATTGAATGAAAGTTGAAATTCAAACAAAGGACAAGAGAAAAGAGGTATGAGGAATTATATGAAGATATATGCAAACACAGCTTCAAGTTTTTACCTGTTTTTACCAGATTGCCACAATACCTGATGGAAGAGATCCCTGATAACATATGGTGTTTATAATCAAGGGAAACCATTTTGGGCTGTGGGCTATGAGTACAGGCCTACACTGGAACAATAGCTATTAACCTTTTTACCCAGAAGCATTATCACTAATCAGTTGCTAGGTTGCTTTGCACATTGCTTGGCATTTGGGCGCCCAGTGTGATTGTCGTGCAAACACAAATGACTGCAGCTTGTTGAATTAAGAGTCCTGCTGAGCTGCTCTGGTGGGCACACTGTTCTTCTGCCGGTTTATTGGAGTGACAGAATGACAGAATTTGTTTCCTGTATTAGTAGTATGAGGGTTCTCAGATACAAAAAACAAGTGCTTCTGGGAAAAAGAAAGTGGTGAGGGGGAAGAGTTACTGTATTTTTTGTTGTTGTTTCCATCTTTCTCTAATTTTGATTAGAGGATTTAAATGTTTAGCTGCTGTTTAAATTGTTCCTTTATGAGACTATGGTAAGTAAGGATGATTTGATGTTAACTTATAGTTCAGCCCCTTCACAAAAGGTGATATAGATATCTGTCAGATCAAGAAACCCAAAAGAACTATAAAAGTAGTCCTGTGGGGTAGTCTAAGTGATTTCTGGGGAGTTGGTGGAGGGCTAAAGAAATTACTACTGAGTTTTCTCAGTGGTTTTGGATCCATGAAATTGATTCTTCTGGTCTTTTTGAATGTAACAGAGACTTGTAGATAATTGTGACTGTACATCTGCCATTTCATATTCACAGTACGTGATTGACCCATTTCATTTTTTGCTGTATCCTTAAGATTTGTGGACACTTCCATGTACCCTGCATCTAAAATATCTTTTAGATGTTTCTCCCCATTTAGAGTATGGGCTCTTTGTAAGCAGAAATTGTCTCTTTTTTACCATTTGAATCCCCAGCATCTAGCACATAGTAAATGCTTTTTGCTCTGTTCTTTACCATTAGAAATACATTTAAATCTACTGCATTTACTTTTAGCTTCCCTGTAAATTTGATAATTATTTTTCATAAAAAATAAGATGATCAGTATTGAGGTGTAAGCATCTATATATATATAGTTTAAAGAAAAATTGGTGGAAATCTTAACCAGTTTGAGGAGTAGGGAAGCTCTTACAGTTGCTTGCATCAAATATGTAATGTGTGTATTCCTGCCTCAGCATGGTAGCTGTGATCTGTATTCTAAATGTAGGTTGATCCTCAATCTAGATAAGAAATTGAAGGGACTAGAATATTTGTCCACACTCGAGGTTGTTAGGGAAAATTAAGGTGTTCTAAAGAAAAGAGATGCAAGGGTACATTGCTGAGGTCAGAGGGTGGGTAGGGAAAAGGAATTGGAGATGGAGAATGGGAGAAAAGCTGTACAACAGAATATTTGGGGGGTGATGTGGCTCTTTCCAAAGAGGAGTGAGATATTTTGAGGAGGAAGAAGTTTCTTGTCTTCCCAAGAATATTGAAATAGCATCACAAAAGCTAACAGGCAAGAAATCACTGAATAAGGATAAGAGAAATAAAGAGATGAATATTTGATTCCCTGTTTAAGGGGTACTGAGACAATGAATTGCACAATAATAGTAATAGTGAAGACTTTCATCTTTTGGAGACTGTATCCAAGACATAAAAGAGAATATATAATGTATGTGTTTCTGTCTCAGTGAACAAGCTGTGATAAGACAAAATGAATGTCATCTACCCACTTCTGGTGACTTACATGGCACAAATGACACCATCAGAATGAACCTAAAAAGTACGGGCAGAAAACTAAAGACCAGAGGGACACAGTTGTATTTTCCTCACTGTTAGCTAGGGATATAGAAGATAAACATTAATTTGGGAAATGAACAGCTGGCTAAGAAGATGGTGTCTGGAAATGGAATCTGGATTTCTGGATACTGGCTTACAATTTAAGGTTGACAGATTCCTGGCAAAAGAGGATAGTAAAGCTAACAAAGGACAGTATGAATGTATCTGCCAGGTGTGTTGCAAAACTAATCCAAGGGTCTTAAACTAAAAAGCACTTGGAAAAGAGAGAGAAGTTTTCTCGTGTATATTCCCAGTATTAAGTTTTATAGGGAATACCCTCAAAAAAGTAAAAAAGCTGAGATACCAGAAATTCACAGACAACAAAATCTAAGAAATAGTCATTGAATCTAGACCCCAAATTGTTTGTCCTCAAGAGTTCAAAATTTAGGTAACAGATATAAGGAACTAAAAACCTTAATGCAAGGGGAAGAATTAGACTTCATAGATATTACAGTGGGCTGTATCCAATTATTGAAGTGTGGCTCTAGAAGGTTTTACCTTATTCAAAAGAAGCAGAATAGGTAAAAGAGGGTAGGTAGTGGCATAACCATGTATATTAAGGATGCATACTCATATAAGGAAATTCAGAAAATTCAGTAAGAAAGTTTATTAGAGAGTGAAAGTCAAAGTAGGGAAAAATAGATATGGTTTCACAATTAGAGTTTACTACAGACCACTGAAGCAGAAAGAAGAAAGATATGAGTTTGGGAAGCAGATTATAAACAGGACAGAGATACATAGTAGTGATGGGGAGTTTCAGTTATCCAGACATTTTCTGGGGCTCTTTCTGTGCCAAAATCAGAGCAGTTAATTTTTTGACTTGCCTTATTGATAATTTCATATTTCAAATATATGATGATCTTTCAAATAAATGATGGGAGAAACATAAGTGAATAATTCTATTCCAGATGTGAGTACTTATCTTAATAATTCAAATCATATGTCCTGGATAAACTATATCCTCAGGACTTTGCAGAGGTGATTGCTGACCAGTCTGTGATATTTGAAAGATCCTGAAAAATGGGAGAATTGGCTCTACATTGAAGAAGAAAAATGTTATATTGAATTTCAAAAACAGAGAAGAGATTCTGCAAATTATAGGTCAGTGAGTTTGATTTCTCAGAAAAAGTCTGATATAATCACTATAAAGATGGTTAGAAGGAGAATTGGTAATAACAAAGATCTAGTATGGCTTCATGAACAACCAGTCATGCCAGACTATTATGACTCTTTTTATTTTGAACAGTGTGCTAAACTAGTAGATGAGAAGAATGATGAGGATATGGTTTACAAAGATATTGACAAAAGTTTTTAATAAATTATCTAATGCTATACTGGTGTAAAACATTAAGAGATATAAATTTGATACTACAAACAAATGGATTCAGAACAACTGTTTGGAGGACCAAAATCAAAGAAATATTATTTGTTAATACTTAAATGTCAGTCAAATTAGTCTCTATGAGGTCTCCAGGGGACTAGCTTAGGATCAGTACTTGATTTTGTACTGTTCAACATAATGACTTGAATAAAGAGTGAGACAGTATTCTCTTCAAATTTGGAGATAATATGAAGCTAAGAGGGATAACTAATGTGTTGAAAGAAAAAGTAAGGATTCAAAAGCAACTCAACAGGTTAGAACATTTAGTTGAATCTATTAAGATGAAAGAAATACACTGAATATATAAATGAAATTAATTAGATATATGTAATGTTGGATATTTAGATACAAAAAATAAATAAATTAGCTACACAAATGTAAGATGGAAGACGCATAGATGTTTAAAACAGCAGCTGTTGTTTTGTTTTTTAAATTCAAAATAGATTTATTTAGGCTACATGTCAAGGAGAATTTTTTTTAAAAATAGGCATACAACTCTATGATCAACCAATCAACTGGTCATCCAATCTCTCCTTGAAGACCTCAGAGGTGAAAAAAATACACTGTCTCAAATCAAGCATTCCTCTTTAGGATAATCAAATTGTTAGGAAGTTTTTGTTCTGATATCTGTTTTGTTTTGTTTGTTTTTTTTTATAACCAATCATAAAACAAAACTCCCCATTATTCATGGGGTAGCCTAGTCAGACTCAGGATTTACAAGGTGGGAAAATTACCTGTTCAGAAAGGAAAAACATGAGGGGGAAAATGAGTTAAAGGGATCCTATTGTTGTATATACTAGGATTCAAGGGCTGGGGAACCTTTTGCCTTGAGGCCACATGTGCCCCTCTAGGGCAGGACTGCACAAGCTGTGACCCATGGGCCACTTATAGGTATGCCAAAGGATTTGGGGGGGGGCCTGCAAAAGACGTAGAGGATCCCCCCAAATCCTTTGGCATGCTACAAGCAACTCATGGAACACAGGTTGTGCAGGCCTGTTCTAGGTCTTCAGGTGTGACCCTTTGAATCTAAACTTCACAGAACAAATTCTCTTAATAAAATGATTTGTTTTGTAAAACTTGGATTCATTGGAAGGCCACATGTGACCTCAAGGGAAAAGGTTTCCCACCCCAGTATCTAGGTTATCTCAAAGACCGCAAGAATAGCTGCTCATGTATCATACTTCCTTTGAGCAACGCATGGTATTCACATTGCATAATGGATTATTAATTTAATGATCAGTCATATCTGAAATCAAATGTCAAGATAATATTAAAATATACTTCCAGGGGTGCTTACCTCAAATCATAGACTTTCCTAATTATAGTTTAGGACTGGGTACAGTCATTATTATCTTTCTCACGTGGATGTAATATTTGTTAACAATAAGCCTTATCTTATTCATCCTTTCCAGTTTAAATCCTTTCTGAAGCCCTCTTTCTTCAGCTGTGAGAAGTACTAATTCTTCATTAAAATCCTTTTAGTATTTTTGAATTTCTTAGTCTGCTATCAGCAAGGTTGATAAGATTAGGTGACTTTGCCCAAAGCCCCTTCTAACCTGGTGACTCCCTGAAGAACTTCACTGTTAGAAATAGGGAGGAAGGCCTGTGGTCTTTTCCCCAATTACTAAGTTATTAATATTATTCATTTTAAAGAAAAATATACCAAATTAAATATTGAGCAATTTTTAAACATGGTGACCACATTTTTTATAGTTCATTTCATAATTTAACAGCATCCAGATTAAAAGAGAAGGATATAATTAAGTCACTCTCCAGGTATTATTTTTGAAATTCACACTATTTCTTCTACAATGCTTTCCACAAAATCACAATAAAAGAAAAATGAGAAGTTTAACAACAGTATAAATAGTATTATAGATTTTTGAAATGTAATGCCTATTGTCAGTTGGATAACATCAAGTTATTTGAATGCACTTCTGAAACATCTTACTGGAGAATCACTTTATCCCTCTCAGTTTGCCATTCTATGTCAATTACATTCAAAGCCAGCATAGAATAATTACACTTTTCATTCTTATTCACAAAGTCTTGAAACATATCACTTTATTGCCAAATATCAAGTGTATTTTTCAGTAAGGCGTTATATACCTAAAGAATGCCAGACATTGCAATTATCCTAAAAGGGGAATGCCACATCTCACTTTAAATGAGACCACATTATAATTTAGTTTTAGGACAGACCCAATCAAATCAAATGTTGTTTTATAATCATAATTGGTATTCAAATCTCAATTTTTCCAAGAGCCATCAGATATAAGCACCCCAAATTATAGTGCCATCTGCTTTCAGTTAGCTCAGTTCCAAAGCTATTCAGTGGCATCCTCATAGTCTCATCTTGCTCTTTTGGGGTTGAAGGTGGTAACCTAAAATATGGAAATTGTAACAATGACATTATGCCTATGTATTCCCAAGACAAAGATTAGAACATACCCTTCTCTTGGTTCTTCGTGAACAGAGTTTTTACATGCTAAATTAAAATAATTCTGTTCGGTAAATTAATTACTTTAATTTCCATTTGGTAAATGTATCTTAGTAGAAATTTTCTATCTCGAATTACTAATAGGCATATCTCCAAAAAATTACCTCATATTCTTTTTTATTTCCCAGTGATACTTTAAAAAATACTCTTCAAATTTCTCTTTCTAAAACTCTAAACCCTTTACCTTCAAACTCTCAATTCTCACTGTCACTGCAGGTGGACTCCAACTTTCTTTAACTTTCTACCCATTTTCCTCTTTTATCTACTTGCTTAAACCTTCTTTAACTTTTCTCTTTCAGTGAACTTTGATTAAAGCCCTACAGACTTCAAAACTGCATCTTTCAATGCTTCATTTTAATTTCATTACTTCTTATTTTTTCCATCTCATTTTTTGTTCCTAATCAAGTCTAACACATTCTTTCCTGTATGAATTTTATCTTTTACATTAAGACTTGCAGCTTATTTTAGTTGGCTTTGTCTCTTATTTACCTAAACAATTAAGTTCTGTTTGATCATACTCAGAGGAAAATATTACTTGATAAGATCTATAGGCTGCAGATTGAAAATCATTTTTTGAACAGTAGTCTTTACATCCTTACTGAGTTTTCTTCTTTAAATTTCTCCAAGGTAAATCTACTCTTGTGCATACTGGGGAACTTCTAGAGTAGAAGATTCAGTCTTTTTCAAAAGATCTGAACCTCTATAGGGATCCATATAAGCCTTCTTATAGGCAAAATCACAGCAGAGTGACAAAGAAATAATTCTTTAATATATTGCAGTCTTTTATATTTCTCATAGGCCACAAAAGTTAAAGAAAAAAATAAATCCATACTCACTACGCTTCCTTCAATTG
>JAQQSW010011257.1:0-12804 GCA_028646575.1 Pseudocheirus occidentalis
GATTGATTGAATCTTAAAATGTGAAGGTGGTTTCTCCCTTAGGGAAACCAGCTGATTCTTCTCTTGTTCCTTGTTCCTTTCTGTAATGATATAATATTGAGATTTTCCTTGTTCTGAAGATTATATATAATATTGTGAATTGTTGAAACTGTGAAGATTGTACTGAATCTAGATTTGTAATGGAATAAACAGAGTGTTCACTAATACTGTGTAATCCAAATCTTAAAAGCTGTTGACAGTAGCATTCTTTTAGGAATTTACTGCTGATTGGCTTTACACAAGAACAGTCAGTGCTTAAAGAAAGAATCTAAACTATAAAACCCCATGTAAAGAAATGCTCCAAATTGCCAACAATGACAGAAAAGCAAGTTAAGCAATTCTGAGGTTCTACCTCATATCCTTCATATTGGAAGAATTGACAAAAATGGAAAATGACATGTTGGATGGGTTGCAAGAAAGTAGACACATTGATTAACTGTTGGTTGAGTGCTGAATTGATCCAGCCATTGTGGAAAGCTGGATCTATGGAACTCATAGAAAGCTAGAATTTGGAACTATGCCCATAAGTTTCCTAAATTTTGTTTAGTCTTTGACCCATCAATACTACTACTGGGAGTGTACCCTAAGGAGACTAAAGAAAGAAGAAAAGCTCTGAAATATATGAAAATATAAATCCTCTTTTTGGAGTGGCAAAGAACTGGAAAAGAAGGAAATAACCATCAACTGGGGAATTTGGCACATAAATATAAAGAAATACTGTGCTATAAGCAAAAAAGAGAGGGCTTGAGAGAAACTGGGGAAAATAAGAATAATAACAGATGGAATTTATATAGGACTTTGAGATCTGCAATGTGTATTACAAAAATGTATTTGATTCTCACAACAATCATGATAGGTAAGTGCTATTGCTATTTCCATTTTACAGATGAGGTAATCGAAGCAAACAGAGGTCAAGTTTCCCAAGGTCTCAAAGTGTCTGAGGACAGATCCGAACTCAGGTCTTCTTGAAAAGAGGTCCAGTGTTCTATCCTACTCCACCACCTTGTCCATTGAACTGATGAAGACTGAAGTAAGCAGAACCAAGAGAACAACTTATATGATAATATCAACTTTGTCAAAAGAAAGCATTTTGAAAGCTCAAAGAACTCCAGCCAATGCAATCATCAGTCATGTTGCCAGGGATGTTGGGGGGTGCTTCCTCTGCCTCTTAAAGAGAGCTGAGGAACTAATATGTAGAAAGAGATACACACACACACATATGAACACACACATTTTTTAAAAAAGAAAATTTTATTTAAAAAATAATAATGAGAAAAACTCTAGGGAAAGTCCCATTTCCTGTCCCCTGGCCTTCAGTGGATAGAAGAGCTACAGAGGGAGATAAAGTGTTTGACTTCCCTTTTATCATTCTTGGAAGATCCCATTTCTCAAGTCAATGCAGTTATGGTAGAGGTGGGTAGGAATGTAAATGAGGACAAGGAACTCATTTAGGAATGGGTAATACCCATGTCAATATTCCAGATTATCTCAACACTGTTCATTGCCTGAGCCGCTAGATGCAAGCTAAATTTAGATATTACCAGTTTTCAAACAAAAGGTGGCTAGTGAGCCAGAAGACCAAATTACCCTTATAGGTCCCCAGAATTTGAATTGGGATCTGTGAGTATGAGGGTACATAACTCATGAACCCATAGACAACATTTGTTTTGACCATTTGGACTTTAATACTGAACGGTTGGGAAATATTTGATAAGTAACATATTCAAAAACTGGTTGGGAGAATGTCAGGCCTCACAGCTTAATCTGAATTGCCATAAGAGTTAATATTGTGCTGACCACAGATAGCAGTATAACCCAGAGAATACTTTCCTCCATGGTGGAAGAAAGCTATCTTAGAAGCCCTGATAAGAGTCCTTTGAGAGTTGCCAACAGTGATTACTTAGTTATCACTAACGGGTTTTTCACAAAATTTATCTTTGACTCCTACCACTTATTATCCCACCAGACCCAAAACCTGGATTTGATTCAGATACATCTTAGAACAACGAAATAAATGTAGGTGTCAAGTACAATTTTGAGGCAATTGTAGAACTGGCAGTTCTAATCTCTCCCAAAGAACAATTCAGATAGCTTTTGGATTTCAACGGGATTTCCTGGCATAGCTATAACCAGAAGGTTCCAAAGTAAAATTTTAAAACCTAAAGTTGTTCCTTCACAGGAAAGCAAAGCCTTTAGAATTCCATGGAGGAGTCACCTTTATTTTAGAGTGAACTTTGAAGTTTAGAAATAAAAGCAGACAAATAGCTTCTCAGTACAAACAGGGATCAAGACAGTCCCCAACGTATTAATGGGTTATGCTCCCAAAGTTTCTGTGTTAATCCAGTTATTTAAAACTCCAAATGAATTTTCCCATAGAAATAGTGTCACAAATGTTAGTGGTTAGATTCCCAGGCTAGCACACAGAGCAACCTATATTGTTACTGAATTCTAGTGACAATAGCACCAGCTTAAGCCCTGGAGCCTTTGAGTAGGGAGGCATGAAGAAAATTTCTGGGTACAGGAAATTTGTCTTTGCCACCCCTTTGCCTTCCTGTCTATATGCTGCTCTTCTACATCTTAGTCCTTCTCTCCTGAAAGTGCTAGGGCCTAAAACTTACCTAAATACAACAGTAAAATATCTAACCTATGGCTGTCATATCACCAAGTGCTCCATGCTCCTAAACTACCTCCCTTCTCCTTTCCCAAACTCCCTCACCCATCAAAACTCTCAGCATTTCAATGCCCCTGATTTCAGATAGGTGTTAGGAAGAAAGCAATCTAATTGAACTAAGTTAGACTAATGTGTATATGACCAATAATCCAATAACTAACCAGAGGAACTTGCATTTTCAAAGGAAGAGGAATAGACTCAAAGGAATCAAATTGCTAATTTAGGGGTATTTCAACAATAGCCAGTTAAACAAAGGAGATATCACAGTACTAGATTAGGAGTCAGAAATATCTGAGTTCAAATCTGGCCTTAGACACTAGCTGTGTGACCCTAGGCAAGTCACCACTTCTATTTGCCTCAGTTTCTTCAAGTGTAAAATGTATAATAGCCCCTACCTCTCAGTGTTGTTGTGAAGAGACAATGAAATAATTATGAAGCATGGTCCTTGGCACATAGTAGGTGCTATATTAAAATGTTGGCTATTATTATTATTTATATAAATATGTGGGTAAGAATTACATAACTGGACATGATGGGCAATGATTGGCACAGGACTGGAGGCATAGATCCCTCAAAGTAAATAATAAAATGAAAAAAAATCCAACTATGTAGGAGAAGCTATTTGGGGGCAGTGAGGTACACACCACCCCTACCAGTTAACAACTGTCATGAACTACCTGACTTTCACAGCTTCTTCACTTCCTCTGCTTCTGAACCCACAATTTCTCTAAAAACATAGATTTCTTACTCAAAATTCCCAAGGAGGTGAAAACTCCCTTTTGGGAGTAAGAGTTGCACCCTTGATAAGTCATGGGTAGCATGCCAATCGGGTAACTAGGTAACTCATTTGATAGAGTGATGGGCCTGGAGTCAGGAAGACCTGAGTTCAAATCCTCACTAGCTATATGACCCCAGGCAAGTTACTTAACCCTGTTTGCCTCAGTTTCCTCATCTGTCAAAAGAACCAGAGATGGAAATGGAAAACAACTTCAGTACCTTTACCAAGAAAACCACAAATGGGGCCATGAAAAGTCAAACACGACTGAAAATGATTGAACAACAAGTAGAATGCTAATCATGGTCAAGTGGGAAAAAGGACATTGGACTGGGAAGGAAAAGATCTGATTTCTAGTTGTGACTTTGCCACCAACAATTTCTGTGTTTTAACATCTTTGGATCATTTTTACTTAATTTGTAAAACAAGAACAGAGATATTAGACTGAACTGAAGTGCAGGAAGGACTGGGTAGGCAGCAACAAAGCACTACAAATAATCAGTGGTAATAGAGATTCCTGTGAAATAAAAATGATGAATTACATAGCACAGGAGGGAAGAGAGAAGATTGCTTCAATCCAGAGCCAATCTTCAGTTTTCAGAAGTCCATGAAGATTAAAAATGATAAACAGTAACTGATAGGGATAACTAAGAAAATGAGACGGATAATCTCAAATGACAAAAATTATATTTACCTTAAAAAATTAGCTTCTTTTCTGAAAATGAGCATCTCTACTTGACATTATGGAAGATCAATATATCAATAAGCATTTTGAGGTGCCCACTATGCATACAGCTTGCTTTGTATATATTTGTTTCCATGCTGTCTTCGTCATTAGATTGTAAGCTCCTTGAGGCCAGGGACTTTCTTTTACCTCTTTTTGTAGCCCCTGCTCTTAGCTCAGTGTCTGATATATAGTAGATGGGTAATAAATGTTTTTTGATTGACTGGTTGGTGACACAAAGATAAAAGTAAAAGAGTCCTTATTCTTAAGAAATTTACATTGTATTAGAGGAGACAACATCTACATACATAATTCACTCTGAGTCAGTCAGGACATAAGCAATGACCAAGGGGGGCTTGGCCTAAGACCTATTGTTGGCTAGTCAGTGGGAGCCAGAGTGAGTTGGGTCATCTGACCACTGGACCCAGAGGGCTTCTGGAGGACTTTACACAGCCCTCCCTCGTTTAAATCCAATTCACTTGCATGTCATGGCATCACCTCCATGATGTCGTGGTCCTCTTTCAAAATGAAGGACAAACAGTAACAACATAAGTAATAAAGAATAAATAAGGAAGTTAGGGAAGAAGGTCCTTAGCACCTGAGGCGATCAGGAAAGTTTTCATATTGCGTAAGATACTTAAACTGAGTGTTGAAAAATGTGAGAGATGCTGTACTAGGACAGAAGTTCTTAACTTGGGGTACATGAAGGTGTTTGTTTAGTTTTTCATTGATAACTCTTTTCATATAATTGATTTCCTTTGTAATCCTAGGTGTTCTATTTTATGCATTTAAAAACAATATTCTGAGAAGGGGTCTGTGGAATTCACCAGATTACAAAAGGGATCTGTGCCACAAAAAATGTTAAGAACCTCCATACCAGGGGGATGAGCAAGGATGTGAATTCCAGGCAGGGAGAATAGTTTGTGCAAAGATACAGGGGGCATTATAGTACATACGGAATAATAAGGTCAGTTTGGCTGGACCATAGAGAATGAGAAGGAAAATATTTTTAAATGAGGTGGGAAAGATAGGTTGGGACCAAGTTGTAAAGAGCATTAAAAAACAAAGAACTCTGTAGTTTATCTTAGAGGCAATATGGGGTTACTGGAGTTTATTGAGCAGGAGAGAAATGATTGTGAGCTATGCTTAAGAAAAATCACTTTGGCAGTCCTGTAGAAGATGGATTGAATTTGGGGGGACGGGGTGGGAAATGAGGCAGAGAAACCAGTTAGGAGGCTATGCTATCGTCTAGGTGAGAAGTGGAACAGAGGAAATAGCTGACAGTGTGAGTAGTGAGAGGGAGAAAGATGCAAGACATTATACGGTGTAGAAATGGCAAGGTTTGGCAACTGGTAAGATAAAGTGGGTTGAGGGTGAGTGAGGATTCAAGAATAATGCCAAGATTAAGAATCTGGGAGACCCAATGGATGGTGATGCATGAGACAGAAAAAGGGAAGACCAGAGAAGATTCTTGTTGGGTCTTGAGTGAAAGAGAATGAATTTTTGAATTTAACGACTGTCTCTGTTCTATTATAAAATTAATGTTTTTCTCTGTTCTGCTTTCTGTGGAAAGGCAAAAACTAAAGAGATGCTCAATTCCTTAAAATTCAGGAACCTATAGCTCCATTTGAAACAATAATGTAAAACATTTAAGAGTAAATTCAACTAGCCTGAAGAAGTAATACTTGATAAATCAAATGTGATAAGCTAATACATTATTAAAGCATTCCAAAGTGAATATTGCACATATATTTTCCCAAATATTTTTCTGGTAATTTAAGAGAAAAAAAATGTTTTCTACCCTTGAAATGATGGCTTTTAAATTTCCAGAAAATGCATACAACTCAACTCTGCCCTTGTAGGTCCTCCAAACCTTGAGGCAGGCCCAATGTGAATTAATGATACCCAACAATCCTAGTAAGATACAATAAGAGTTTATTTTATTCCAGGATCTTTTCCATTATTACAAAATTCACGTTATATTCAGTTAAAGAGTGCTCTGGCTGAGCTATGAATACAATTTACTTGCAGTCAGAAAATTTAAGCTCAAATCTCATCTTTATTTATCAGTTGTGTGACCTTGAACACATTATTTAAACTCAATAGGCCTTGGTTTCCTCACCTGTAAAATGAGAGAGCTGGTCTAAGTAAGGTTCCTCCCAGTTTAAAGTTCCTCCCAGTTTAAAGTTCCATAATCCTTCCTGATAATGCACATACACAAATACACCCACACCCACCCTCCATACTTCCCTCCTAATACCTTATTTCTTTTTTTGAGTAAACAACCCATGCTTAATTACTTTCTACCAGTACATAGGTACCTCCTAGATAAGGAATTTTTTTTTTAATGCAAATACAAAGTAACTAGAGATAGAGTCAAATCCCTAATACTTGGAGGGAGGGGAGTGACATGAAGAAAGCCTTTACATAGGAGGGCAGCTAAGTGGCACAATACAGCACTGGGTTTGGAATCTGGTAGAGTCATCTTCCTGAGTTCAAATCTGACCTCAGACACTTGCTAGCTGTGTGACCCCAGGCAAGTCACTTCACCCTGTTTGCCTCAGTTCTTCATCTGTAAAATGATCTGGAGAAGGAAACGGCAAATCATACTCTACTATCTTTGCCAAGAAAACCCCAAATGAGATCACAAAAGTCAGATACAACTGAAACAACTGAACAGCCACAACAACAGGAAGTAGCCCTTGAGCTAAGCTTTGAATAGAGGTGAGGCTTCCAGGAAGCAGAGATGAGTAAGGAGCTCTTTCCTGGCAGGATGAACAGCTTATGTAAAGGAAAATGGGCCTCTGGAGCCTAATTACAAGATCCTCATAGTACATTAAGAGTTGAAGGCTAAACTTGAAATCTGTAGCTCCAACAAAGTTAATTCATCAACACATAATTAAGTCCTGAGGTTTTGGAAGAACTATATGTTAACCAATGCAACCAGAGGGTAAGAAATCTCAACGAAGTGTTTTACTGCATTTGTGAGCACGTTGATGTTGGTACATCCTCTATGGGTACAGATTCCAAACCATTCCAACTTTCACATCTTGTTCAATTATTATCTGTCATCCCAGAAATCTTCCCTAGGGGGTCCATGTGGTCCTGAGGGTCTTCTTCTATGTTTTTTGTTTGTCTGTTCCATAATCCTTCCTGATAATGCACACCTACAAATATACCCATACCCGGCCTACATACTTCCCTCCTTATACCCTTTTTCTCAGGAAGAGCTGAGTTCAGATCCAGCCTCAGACACTTACTAGTTGTGTGACCCTGGGAAAATTACTTAAACTTTGCCTCAATTTCCTCATCTGTAAAATGGGGATTATAATAGCTTTAGATAATTAGGTTGTATAATGGCTAGAGCATTGGGCCTGGAATTAGAAGACCTGAGTTCAAATCTGGTCTTAGGCATATTAGGTTTCTGAACCTGAGTAAATCACTTAATCACTGTTTGCCTCAGTTTCTTTAACTGTAAAATGGGCTAATAACAGCACCTACCTCACAGGGTTGTGAGGATCAATTGAGACAATATTGATGAAGCACTTAATAGAGTGCCTGGCACATAGTAGGCTCTATGTAAATGCTTAGTCCCTTCTACTTTAAAAAAAAAAATTCCCAAACCACCAAGAAATCTACCTATCATTTTTTTGAGATTTGTGTGTACCAGGTTATGAACCCATAGTCAACAATATACATTCTGTTCTTCTATTTTTATGTGTATTGCTAGGATAACTCCATGTGATTCTTTATTTCATTTGAGAGGTTCTATAATGACCTGGGACTTCATGCAGTCTATGCAGTGTCATCTGCAAAGAAGGATATCTGATGGACATCGCCAACCATAGAAAACTCCTCTTCCATTGGCATTCTGTGCTGGGTATCCCCCATGAAGAAGTTTTATGAGCACAGATCTCCTTTAAATATGTAATAGTCATGTTATCAACAGTATTTTAAGGGGAATATGGCAGGTGTTTAAGGATAAAATAATGCCTCCGTTCAGTTCATTTTTGTAGTTGATTTAAAGCCAAATAATTGCCAAAGAGCAGGAGAAAACTCTTTCTCTGTTTTCGCTGCCATGGTTGTGGATGATTAATGATGTGTGTCTCCTTCTGATACACTGTTGTCTGTGTACATTAGAGCCTGTTTCAATCTGGCCAGCCTTTGGGTGCCTTAATAAAACACCTAGAGCTGTGATGGTTAGGTGCTATACAAAGTTAACCATTGAAGAGTAAGTGGATACAGGCCCCCAAAACTGCTCATCCAAGGGACAAATGGAATTGTGACTGCTTTTATAATTAAAATCAAGGTTAGAATAAAGATTGGAGCAAAGTGAGAGGTAGCTAACTGTAGTAGCTACAGAATCAAATATAAACTCACATCAAATTGCTCTGTACAAACAAGATTAAATTACTATGTAATAAAAAGGTGAGAATTGAACCAAATGCCTTCCCCTAAATTAAAGTAAAATCCAGTGAGATGCTCAAACCTGCATTTTAAGAGTTCAGAAACTAAAAAGGAAAATAACCCTACCAAGAATATTGTAGATTGGAGTAGAATAAAATACCAGTTAGCTAATATGAAATAAATGCAGCAACTCCCAATCATTAGATCAAGCACATTAAAGGTGTTTATTTGAGCTTATAAGAATCACACCTTGGGTGCTTAGCCACACATCTAATGAAATGCAGATTTCATGAGTTCTGACATTTCTAGGGCTGGAGTGTATAATTGTTTAGCTTGTAAAGGAACAGAGAGGATACAAGCTCATGTAAGAATATTGGTGCACAGAGATCCATAGTTATTGGGTTTTTTTTTAACTTTAGTAATTTCTCCAAATGAACAGTGTACTAAGAAAGGTCTCCCTTGGGTTTGGGCTTATTAAACTCTAGACTTATCATTAAATACAACTTAATTCAACACACGTTTATTGAGTACTTACTTTGGGCCAGAACAATGGAGACTGAGACAAAGAATAAAAGGTATCTGGCCTCCAAGAGCGTATTATGGTCTGTAAGAAGGAAATGACATTTACATAGAAAAGGAAATAGAAACTATGTACTGTGAAAATACAAAATAACCTCAGGGTTGAAATTTCTAATAGTTGAGAAGGTAAAGAAAGGTCTTAAGTAGGAAGTAGTATTTGAGTTGAGCCTTGAATGGAGCTAAGGGTTCTAGGAGACAGAGGTAAGGAAGCAGACTATCCTAGGCATGTTGAAGAGCCCATGTAAAGACAAACAGGCTAGATTGGAGGGCATATAGAATGTGTGAAGGAGAATGTTGTGAAGCTGGTCTAGAAAGATAGGCTAGAGCCAGATGGTAAAGGGTTTTCAATTCCTTTGTGAATTACTAAATCTAATGTAATCCAGTCACATGGTAATTCACAATGAAATTACAAATATTTCATTGAAATGTATTTATTGAGCATATGTTCTCAGTTCTGCCATGGTTGACATATGCTTTGTTTGTGAGCATAGTGTAATGCTTGGGAAATGGGATCCTCCAGCCCCACAGTTTCTTCTTTCAGAGAGCTAATTTGAACTCAGTTTCTTTCAATCATTAAAATAATCAATGTTTATTAATCACCTATGATGTGCCAGGTACTGTGATAAGCACTGGGGTTACAAAAAGAGGCAAAAGATAGTCCCTGCCCTCAAAGAGTTTACAATCTAACAAGGATGACAACATGAAAACAAATATGTACAAAACAAACTATATAGAAAATAAAAAAGAAATAATTTTGAAAAGGAAAGAACTGGAAGTCATCTGCAACAAGAGCCAGCCAGTGTCAACCATAGGGTAGGTAAGTCAGCCTACTTAAGGTTGCCCTGAGGGACAGACAGGCAGTGGCATTTATCAGGCTGGTTGGGTCACCACCATTACTACCACTGCTACCACCTTGATCATTAGGTAATGAAGATTTCCCAGGAACCTTGGGGAGTGGCAATGCTTCCAGCTCAGGCCCTGTGACCCTCATCTTGGGAAACAGCCCCTTTGGAGGTATATGTGTTGGTACTGCAGTCACAACTTCTGAAGACCCAAAAGAGAAATTTCTTGTCAACAAAATCTTTGTCAAGTCATTGAACATCAGAAGTAGATATGATTTTGTTAGTAGAAATAAAGAAGAAACATTATCACCTACTTTGCCAACCATACCCTACTATGGGATCTTTCCATCTGTCTTTCAGTTGGAAACCTTCCACATGTGTTGGGAGACCCCATTAGCATGTCAACCCCTTTACAGCATGGACCATCTTACTTTTCTATTTGTATTCTCAGTGAGTAACAAATGATAAGTGCTTTATAACTGCTTTCTTCATTTTTTCTGGGAAAAGATCATTATAAAATGTATTCCTTATGTTAAGAAGTTAGACTGGGGTAGGAATAGGGGAGATAGAATTTTGAACTACACACTTAGTGAGTGGGAAGAAGGAAGGACGAGGAATATGGTTGTTGTTCTTTCAAGGGTGTAGAATTAATGAATAAATTTTGAGAAATAAATTAACAATTTAAATCAGTCAGACTAGGATTAAATGAGTATAAGCAAAACTAATAAAGGTGACACAGTGCTTAGTTACAAGACAGAAGGAAGTAAAAGTGTATAGAAAGTAAAATAATTGGAGAAAACAGAAACCTACCCATATTAACCTTCAATGAGAATAGATTAAAAGCACAAAAGACCAAAACCTAATAGTTTGCTGCATATAAGAAATACAACTAAAAAGTAAAGATACACACACACACACACACACACACACACACAGTGAAAACAAAAGACCCCATGATAATATACCATATATTAGGTGACTCTTAAAAAGCAGGAGTTGAAATCAAACTTTTGGACAAAGAAAAATAAAGAATATATACAAGAATATCTCATTTTATTGTGGTTCAGTTTACTGTGCTTCACAGACATTGTGGTTTTATTTTATTTTGTTTTGTTTTTACAAATTAAAGGTTTGTAGCAACCCTGCAATGAGTAAGTCTATCAGTGCCATTTTTCCAATGACATATTCACATTGTGTCTCTGTGTCATATTTTGGCAATTCTCATGATAATTCAAACTTTTTCATTATTATTATATCTGTGATGGTGCTCTATGATCAGTGCTCTTTGATATTCCTAGTGTATGAGTGCATCTGTAAATGATTACACTACCTACCTTGACTTGATTGAGCTCCTTAATTATCCAGGTACTTGAGAAGAGCTATATGAGGACTGATTATATTAACTAAGAAACAAAATGACCTGACATACCAACAATTATTTTCTGTGACTGAGAATAAACCCAGCTGGACATGCAGAAAATCAGCAACTCTGAAGCCAAATAAGACTATAAAAACTTTGAAGCAGACCCTGAACCATTTGGTGGTTTATAGACCTTCAAGAGACATCGCTGTCTTCAAAGATTTTCCTGACTGCAGGTTATGAGACTATGGGCATATCCTGTTTTATGGGGTGTGGAGACAACCTTATCTCCAGAGACTCCCCTAACTTTGTTTATGGGGATCTTGGAATATCCCATTTTTGGAGACATCTCCTTATCAAGCCTTGAATTGTGGTCTGCTTATCACCAAGAATGCCTTCTGATTTATGTATTAGAGGACCACAGCTCTGACACTTGGAATTCCTTATTCCCTCCTCACCTTGGCGGTGGGGTTCACTGATTCATTCCTTTCTAAGGTCACCTGTCACCCAAAATTCCTTACCTCCCTTTGTTTTAAAATATACATAAGCTCTTCCCATCCATTACCTGACACCCTCTTCAGAACAGGCTGGACAGTACCCATGTGCAAGTTTTTTTTTCCTTCTCTGCTTAATATAAAAACTTTCTTTAATTTTACAGGCATTGTCTTCCTCTGGTTTTCTTCCCTTTAGGGAAAAGGAGGATTTAAATCTGTAGAACTGGTCTTTGCATTCTCTGGGCATCTTTCCCTTTGGAGGAGAGATCTAAATTCCTTCAAGAAAGGGTCTGCCTCATTTTACACTATTGTAATTGTTTTGATTTGATAAATGTTGTATGCGCTCTAACTGCTCTGTTCTCCTTTTCTCTCCCTTTCCTTGGGCCTCTCTATTCTTAGACACAACAATATTAAAGAATACTACATAGATTTCATTGATAATGTAGCAGCAGCTTTTAAGAGAACTGACTCCAATTTTGAAAGAAGTCCTACTATGGTAAAATGCTATCAATTTGTATTGCACACTACAGAGAAATCTTTTATGAAAGGAAGGGTCTATTGATGATGGAAACTTAATTGTTGTCTTATTTTCAGAAATTGTACAGCCACCTTAGCCTTCAGTAACCACCAACCTGACAAGTCAGCAGCCATCAACAAAGAGGCAAGACTCTCCACCAATAAAAAAGATTATCATTTGATTAAGGCTCAGTGGATGGCTAACATTTTTTAGCAACAAAGTATTTTTAATTAAGGAATATACATTGTTTCTTTAGACATAATTCTATTCCACACTGTAAAACCAATCAGCAGTAGATTCCTGAGAGAATGCTACTATGAACAGCTTTTAAGATTCATATTACACAGTATTAGTGAACACTCTGTTTATTCCATTACAAAATCAGATTCAGTACAA
>JAQQSW010011258.1:0-12804 GCA_028646575.1 Pseudocheirus occidentalis
ATCACATCTATTACCTATTCAAGTTACCAGAGAGGGAAGCATCAACATCTGGGCTTTTCCAAGCCGGGGGGCTCAACGGCTTCCCAGAGTCTTATCTGGTCAAATCACACAACTCTTCTCAAAGTGAGCCTCAAAGCAAAGCCTCACATCAGGGCACATATATAGGCTTCTCCTGGGTCAGCCCTCTTGACCCACTGTCCAATTACAAAGCAACAAGGTGTGGCCATTCCCCCCCAAAAAACAAACTTCTTGCCACAGGCTCCACGTGAACATTCTCGGAGCCACTTAAGCAAAGGGGCCAGGGGCAGGAAAGAGCTTCAGATTCCCATTACAAGTACCAACTCTTTTCACTGGAAAAGTAGTATGGGGTAGTATGCAGAATAGATGGCCTTGTATACAGGAGGTTTCTGAGTTCAAGTCTTGCCCGAGACTCTTTTATTTTATTTTTTCCATAAATCAATCTTTTAATATCTCATTGCCTAAAGTAACTCTGCAAGATCTCATGTGGTTTTGATCTGAATTGAACGGGGCTGAGGAAATTTCTTTACCTGTCAAATCACAGGTCTAGACTAAAATGACAATAACCTTTTCTACATATTCTAGGTGTGTATGTGTCAGGGTGTGTGAGTGGGGAAAATAACAGAAATGTATGATACCTTTATTTTCAAAAGGGAGCTTACAATCTCCTTGGGAAGACAAGCACACTTGAAAGAATTATTCCACAGAAGGTACAAGGTAGAAAAGTGTTCTGTATTTAATATTGAATTGTACCATATAGATGTTGGAGAATAGAAAAATATGTAACATCTCTTAAGTCATCTACTTGCTGCTTAAAAATCTTAAATGAAGGGAAATAGCCATATCTTAAGGCAGCTTATTCCATATTTGATAGGTTTAGTCAGTGAGTTTTCCCTGACACCAAGCCTGAATTTTTCTGTAGACTGCTGGGTACCATATTTTGTCTAGTTTCATGTCTCATTTTTGTTTTGTTTTCAATGTAAAACTGTTGATCCAATTTGGCAATTCACTTATATACCTATGTCTTCTTCAAATTGATTCTTGTCTGGCCACATCTTCCTCTATCTTGTATTAGTGTGATTGATTAAAAAAAAACGACAAACCAACTAACTGTAGGTCTGATGTTGTAGAAAATTATGTTTATCTCTACTAAAATTCATTTCATTATATTCTACCCATTGGTGACATCTAAATTAAGATGCTAATCCTATCATCCTGTCATCCTGTGTTATCCCTACCAACTCAACTCATCAACTTGATAAGGATGCTATCAAATCCTACTGTGAACTTTGCTACCTGTGCACCCTTGAGCAAATCACTTACCCACCTTCTTTTCTTAGGAATAAAAATCATGGAATTTGTGAGGTGAAAGGAACCTTAGTGGCTATCTAATCCAGACTGTATGTGAAGGGAATCTCCATTATAGCATGCCTAGTAAGTGGTCCCTTGAGGCAGAGAGGCCAATTAAAAGGCTACTTTGAGTGCTAGTAAAAAGTGATGAGGGTTTGGATTAGGGTGGTGGCTATGTGAAAGATGAGATATATGTGAGAAATGTTGCAGAGAAATAAATTGCAAAGTTTGGCACCTGATTGGATATGTGGGGTGAGAGAAAGGGGTTGAGATGGTGAAGAGGTTGTAATCCCAGGTGATTAGAAGGATGCTGTTAACCCTCAACAGTAAAAGAGAAGCTGACAGGGTCAGTGGGGGGTCAGCTAGAGTTTGGATGTGTCAAGCTAGAGATATCTACCCATATGAAGAATTTATAAAATTCGTATAAAGTCTTTGCTAGATCTTCATCTAAGTAACACCTATTCTCCAGGATGGTGAAAGAAGCTGAGTCAGTTTCACGAAGACTGGTTAAAATAACTGAACATGTTTTGTATGGTGAAGACAACCCAAAGACAACACATAATATATCTTTTAGGGGCGGCTAGGTGGCACAGTGAATAGAGCACCAGCCCTGGAGTCAGGAGGACTTGAGTTCAAATCCGGCCTCAGACACTTGACAGAAAAACTAGCTGTGTGACTTTGGGCAAGTCACTTAACCCCGATTGCCCTTCAAAAAAGAATAATAATAATAATAATAATAAATCTTTTGAGGTGCTTGAAAGCATAAGAGGAGGGACTAGCTGTATTCTGTTTGATCACAGAGAACAAAATTAGGGGTAATGGGTGGGCATTGAAGAAAAGAAAATTTAGGTTTTATGTCAGGCTGATAATCGTATTCATGGGAGATTAGATTACAACGTGGAGACTATATAGAATAAAGAGAGAGTCTAGGACAGAGTCTTGGGAATAGACCCACAGTTAGTAGCCATGATATAGTTGAAGATCCAACAATGGAGACTAAGGAGCGGTCAGGTATGTAAAAGGATAATGAAGAAGAGAATAGTGTCATGAAAACACAGAGATGAAAGTATCTAGGAGAAGGTGCTCAGATGTTTCAGTGAGATGAAGGAGATTTAGAAAAGACCATTAGACTTAATAACTAATAATATTATTAATAATAGATAGCATTTTATCTTATTTGATAGTCACAACAACCCTGAGAGGTAAGTACTATATTATCCCCACTTTTAAAGATGAGAAACCTAAAGTAGACAGATTAAATGACTTGTCCAGTGTGACAAAGCCAAGAAGTATGAGGCAGGATTTGAATTCAGCTCTTCCAGATTCTAGTTTCAGTGCTCTGTTCACTGTACCACCAGTAATTTAAGAGACATAACTTGAGTGATGAGGTTGGAAACCAGATTAAAGAGTTTTACAAGTAGGAGAAATAGAGGTATATAACTTTTACCTATATAACTTTTACTTTACTTTTACTCTATATAAATTTAAAATTTACTCCATATAAATAGAGGTAAATAACTTTTCCTGGGGATTTTAGATTCAGCATCTAACCTGCTTCTCTATTTCAGGCTCCTCCAGATCAACCTACATGATATTCTTCTCAGTCACATATAGCTCAAGGCCTCTCTTCTAACACCCATTTCATTACAATCGTTTTTCACAGAAGCCATATAGAGTTCTTAATTGTCAAATGATGGGGTTGGTCTGGATGGTCTCTCAGCTTCCTTCCTCCTCTAAATCAGTGTGATCAGTGTTTTATCACCAAGGCAATATTCACAGCACTGACAGTGACAAAGAATATGCCGTCATAGTTCTGAATGGCAAAATACAACAGATACTCCCTACAGAAGACAGAAGCAAAACATTTATTCAGACACCAGAAAGTCAAATACCAACACCAAAAAACTGAATTCATCATAGCAACAAAGAAATTTATACACAGTAATACCACAGAGAGCAACACAATCCCAAAGCCTTCCCACAAACACTCACAAACCTAGCTGTCTTCTTACGTGCATCTTCTCACCCAATTCTAACTGCTCTGACTCCCAGCTTCCTCTGGGCTCTGCCCTGCCCTTTCCTGCTCCATCCATTCAACAAACTCCTCCTACTACAAGGTTTGTGTGATTACATTTGACCTATTAAGGGGAAGGGAAGATCTTCAAATTCCCTTAGGACCATTAAAGGGCAGGGAAAATTTTCAAATTCCCATTACCATTACACCAGTATAAATTCCACTGTCAACCTCCTTCCATTTGACTTAGATTCAGGATTTCCTGCTAAATGTTTAATCACCAGCTCTGGGGAGGGAAGAGGGAGAATGGTCAGTAGCACACATGTTTAAGTTCAGTCTGGACAATCCACAGAACAACAAATAAAGTTCTGATTGGTAGCATCTGCCAGTTCCAAAGGGGCAAATAGTCATGTTGAAAATGTAAATAGCCTACTCCCACAAACCTGTACATAATCCCTGCCAGCTTTAGTACAATGCTACTTAAATTCATTACTGGATATTACTATGGAGCAGACATGCAACCAGATCTGAATTCATCTAAGGGCTGTGTCCCACTAGGGTCATAGATTTGGAACTGGAAAGGAACTTGAGGCCATCTAGTCTAACTCCATATTTCACAGAGGAAGCTGAGGCCTAGTTAAGTGAAGTGACCTGCATATTAACCTATTGAAGGCAAGTGGCATAGCAAGGATTTGAACCCTAGGGGTTTTCTAACCCCAGATCTGATCTCTAGCTTTCTCTCCTGTTCAAAATAGATGTTTTGAGGGACTTTTAAAAAATGCTTTAGTGTACACCATCCCTGACTTACCAATATGATTGTTGTATTATTATTTTTAATATATTTATTTTTAGTTTTCAACATTCATTTCCATAAAATTTTGAGTTACAATTTTTTTCTCCCTGTCTTTCCCCCACCCCAAGACAGCAAGCCTACTGAATACCCCTTCCCCAAATCTGTTCTCTCTTATATACTCCCTGCTAACTTTCTAGTAGGACAAGATGGATTTCTATACCCCAGTACCTATATATCTTATTTCCCAGTTGAATGTAAAAAACATTTTTTTTAAACATTTGTTTTTAAAACTTTGTGTTCCAGATTTTTTCCCTTCTTCACTCCTCACCCACCCCCACTGGGAAGATAAGCAATTCAATATAGGTTGTACATGTGTAGTTACCCAAATCATTTCCATAGTAGTTATATTGTAAAAGACTAACTATACTTCCCTCCTTCCTATCCCACCCCCACTTATTCTGTTTTCTCCATTGACCCTATCCCTTTTCAAAAATGTTTGCTTCTCCCTACCCTCTCCCCCAATTTGCCCTCTCTCCTATCATTCTCCCTCTGATGCCTACCCAACACCCATTTTACTGTAGGGTAAGATACCCAATTCAATGTGTATGTTTTCCCCTCCTTAAGCCAAAGGTTGTCCCATTCCTTTTCACTTTCCTGATCTTCCCCTCCATTGTAACAGTTTTCTCTGAGAGAATTATCCTAATCTATCTCTCTCTTTCTCCTTCTCCCAATAAATTGCTCTCTTATCTCTTAATTTTAATTTTTAGATATCATCCCTTCATATTCAACTCACCCCATGCCCTCTGTCTACGTATACATGAACATACAGATGCCCACACTCACATATATTTATATACACATACACCCTCCTATACGTACATATATGTGTGTGTGTGTGTGTGTGTGTGTGTTTATATATATATATATAATCTTGTAGAAGGTAGAAGCTGCTAGTTCTTGTGTTATCCTGATTGTGTTTCCACAGAACTCAAATTCTTTCTTCCTGAGTGCTTTCAGTATTTTCTCCTTGACCTGGGAACTCTGGAATTTGCCTATAATATTCCTAAGAGGTTTCTTTTTTGGGATCTTTTTCAAGAGGT
Organism: Pseudocheirus occidentalis; assembly: GCA_028646575.1. NCBI lineage: Eukaryota > Metazoa > Chordata > Mammalia > Diprotodontia > Pseudocheiridae > Pseudocheirus > Pseudocheirus occidentalis. Next base: position 5,276 of record JAQQSW010011258.1, read on the forward strand.
GATTGTTGAATTCTTTCAATTTCTATTTTGCCCTCTGGTTCTAAGATATCAGAGCAATTTTCTTTGAGAATATCTTGAAGGAAGATTTCTAGGTTCTTTTTTTGATCATGGCTTTCAGGTCATCTCATCCAATAATTTTAAAATCATCTCTCCTGGATCTATTTTCCAGGTCAGTGGTTTTTCCAATGAGATATTTCACATAGCCTTCTTTTTTTTTCATTTGTTTGGATCTGTTTAACAGTATCTTGTTTTGTCATAAAGTCATTAGCTTCTGATTGCTACAATGTATTTTTTTTTGCTTTTTTGGAGGGAAATTGAGGTTAAGTGACTTGCCCAAGGTCACATGGCTAGCAAGTGTTAAGTGTCTGAGGCTGTATCTGAACTCAGCTCCTTCTGACTCCAGGACTGGTGCTCCATTCACTTGCTCCAATCTAATTTTGGAGGAATTACTCTCTTCAGTGAGTTTTTGAAATTCCTTTTCCATCTGGCAAATTTGACTTTGTAAGGCTTTCTTCTCCTCACTGGCATTTTGGGCCTCTTTTGCCATTTGAGGTCGTCTATTTTTTAAAGTGTTATTTTCTTCAATGTATTTTTGGGTCTCCTTTAGCAGGCTGTTGACCCTCTTTTCATGATTTTCTTGCATCATTCTCATTTATCTTCCCGATTTTTTTTCTCTACTTCTCTTACTTCATTTTCAAAATCCTTCTTGAACTCCTCCATGGCCTATAACCAGTTCATATTTTTCTTGGAGGCTTTTCATGCAGGAATTCTGACTTCACTGTCTTCCTCCCTCCCACTCCATGCCTTGCTCATATTGCTTGCCAATTACTTGACTTTTGAGGTCCTTCCACAGTAGCGCTCTGCTTCCAGAATGGAGAGCTTTGTTTCACATTGCTGGGATTTTCATAGCTGCCAGAGATATTAGGAGGGCCCCCTCTCTACAGCTCCCACAAACTCTGGCTCACTGGCCACACATCCCAGGACTACCATCCCAGACCACAATCCAAATCCAAGCAGGTTAAAGCAGAAGTGATTTACTCTCTGAATGGTCACTTGGTACCCCTACAGCCTTCAGGCCAAGAGCTCCTGATGCAACCCTGGGGGTGGGGGCCAGACTGTGATCTTCCATCTACCCCTGTTCTAACAGAGTTCCTGACTGCCCTTTTACTTCTCTTTGGCATCTATGGGTTGAGAAGTCTGGAAACCACCACAACTGCTGCTGATTCACTCTCCTAAAGTCTGCTCTGGCTGCCACTGGTCAGGGCCGCCCTGGGGCCAGAACCACATGGCTCACACAGGGCTATACTTGGCTCCCAGCTCAGTGCAATAGACCCTTCATGTCTGCTGCCAGACTGCCTTCAGCAGGAGATTTGTTTCTCTCTATCTCTTTGTAGGTTCTGTAGTTCTAAAGTTTGTTTAGCATTATTATTTTACAAGTGTTGGAGTGGGAGCTCATGCCAAGTTTGTGCTTCTACTCCTCCATCTTGGCTTTGCCCCTGTGTTATTATTTTTAAAAGTGGAGGGAAGTGAAAGGCAGAGCAGGGTTAATAAGAAGTAGTGAAGTAAGGTGCTGACCCCCCTCACCCAAACCCATAAAACATTAGCAGCAACAACAACTCCTCTAAACAAATCTGGAAAGTGTATCATAACAAATACTGATGGAGAAATCCAGAAAAAGTCATACTATGTCATTTGTTCAGCCCAATTCAGCATGGGGGAACAGGTTTACAAACAGGGTCAGGACAGGAGGCCAGTGTGTGTAGAGTACTACAGCACCCAGGGGACTCTATGCACCAGGATATGAAGAGAAACCAGACCTATACAAGGGTACTTCAGTGTAGACAGGTGCCAGGTGGCAGCTCTGTCACCCACTACCCAGTCTTGGGTCACAGATTCAGGGAAGCGAACCTGCACAAGGGTAAGAGAGACCCTGGATGGTGTATTTAAGAAGGAAGAAATTTGGAAGGTAGAAGCAGCAACAAGGCAGACCCTGAGTCAGAGCAGAGTCTCACTTCCAGCATCTAGCTCAGCCTGCAGAGAAACAACCAAGACAGGAACCTCAAACCAAGTAAGAGCCTATAATTCCATCACTTTGATCCAATAAAGCTTCCCAGTTGGCTCAGAGGGACAGAGTTTAACAGGTGTCTGTTGCTCAGAACTGAACCCAAGTCAGGAACTTTTAGAGTTCAGACAAGGAGAGCAACAATAGGCTTTGGTTAGTTAGATCAGCCCACCTTGAGAACACTGAAAGCTTTGAAGGTCCCCATCTTGTCCTTGAGATCCTAGAATAGCACTGCACTTAATATTCCAAGAAAGTAGCAATAGGACCATTCTGGACTTTCACCCAAGAAGTGTGATGGAATCTAACCCTAATATCATGTTTGAAATCAGGAAGCAGGGTGTAATAATGGATAAACAAAATAAGAACCCTACCATAATGAGTTAATTTGGTGGCAGAGTCTCTCACGACACAAACATAGAAAAAAGTATGATTCCAAATCACTTGTAAGCAATGCCTCAGAGAAAAACAAAACTTGGGCACAAACTCAAGTGGAATTCTTGGAAATGATAAAGCAAGATTTGGAAAAAGAACTTTAACATGTTTTTATAAATGATAAAGCACTTGAGGGGAAAAATGGAAAAGATGTGAGAGCTATGGAAGAAATAAGTGGAAAGGGAATTAGCTTGGCCTAAGAGATACAAAATCTTGCCCAAGCAACAAATTCCCTGAAAATTAAAAAGCACCAAATAGAGGCCATGAGGCAACAAGAAATAGTAAAACAAAGTCAAAATGAGACTGAAAAATAGAAAAAATAAAATATCTCATAAAAAAAGAAACATTTACCTGGAAAACAAAGGAGTAAAAAGTTAATACTCATTGGACTCTCTTTGGACTCTCTAACTACCATGACCAAAAAAAAAGAGCCTAGTCATCCTATTTCAAGAAATCTTAAATGAAAAATTTCCACATTTCTTAGAACCAGAGGGCACAGTGAAAATAGAAAGAATCCACCAGTCACTTCCTGAAAGAAACCACTAGAAAAATCTTGCAAGAGTATCATACACAAATCCAGAACTTCCAAGTGAAAGAAAAAACATCCTATAAGTAGCCAGATCGAAAGAGCTATTGTTTTTTCTTTTCTTTTTAATAATTGGTGTAAATATTCAAATATTTAAGAGCATTATTCTGCTGATTAGTTAGGAAAGCCTCATTTTTTCATTCTTGTTTTCCTTGGCCAAAATATCATCCATATCAGGGATCTGTGACGGTTTGTATGAGAAATGCAGATTGTATCCCTTTTGCTAACTTAGTCTTACAGTTTCTGGAGGTTGAGTGGTTAGGCCTACTGTCCCCAAACTAGTAAGTGTTAAAGACTGCATTTAAAGTAAAGTCTTCCTGATTGTACCTAACCCACAATACTAATACCATGTTGCTAAGTGTTCAGTCACCAGCTCTAATTTCCAGTATTCTGAACTCATAATATTCACAAGTTAGTATCTCCCTGATTTTGGCTGTAATTTAATTGAGTCTGTTCCAGTTACTGTGACTTCTATGCCTTCTAAAGACAAATATCCCTCATATTGTTCCTCCTTCTCCTTTTTCTTCCTTCCTTTTTTTTAAACTATAAGCTTAGGAATTCGGTTTTATACAAGGCAGTATTCCCTGGCTGTATGGTGGCATTTGGCTTTAAAGCAATTCTGTGATTTTTGTGTTTCCTTTTTCCCTTCTCCCCTCCCCCATCTTGTTACCTAGGAATTAGAGTGTTAAGGGAATTGGAGCTGTTTTGAAGGTGAAAGAAGGAAGGTATTCCATAGCTAAATGCTACAGCCCACAATCCCACATACTTATTGATTTCTTGCCAGAAGATTTGTTTGGCCACAATGTTGCATTGTAGTCTTGTGCCTTGTAAAATGTTGCTTTTCTGGATTTAAACAATTTCTCCTTTGTTTTATACTGCAAATTCACTTGGAACTTAAGCTAGGTCTATGAGATGACCCAGAGTAATATGCAACAGAGAACCCAATATTTTTTCCCCGTTTGGCTAGGCAGACTACCCCAATCCTTTCCTCCTCTCCCTGCCTCCCCTTCGTATCTTCATCATCCTTGGAAGTGATGATTGCCTTCAACTGAGATATTTGCAAAATGCATAGCACAGATCATGGCACATAAAGGTGTTTAAAATGTCTTTTACTCTCCCTTCCCTTCTACCAAGAGGTTGACAGTACTGTGATGTGGTTGGTTATGATGCTCTGGAGCTATTCCTGCCCTCTTTAAATACAAAAAAGAAAAACAAAAAGGACAGACTAAAATTCAGATGGGAGATATGGTATGGGAAGGAGTTTTGGAATCTTACGCAGAATACACATTTTGCAAAATCACAGAATTTGAAAGTTAGAAGGAATTTCCTTAGTTTTAAAAATCTAACATATAAATGGGAGGAATCACCACTATAACACACCTGAGAAGTGGTATAAGATGGAGGAAAGTGCCCCATTCTGCTTTGGATAGCTTTGGTGGTTTAGACGTTTTTCAATCTCTGCAAACATTAAAGCATTATGTACCTATGCCAGCTACCATAACTACTACTTTTACTCTCATTATTATTATTGCTCTTAGTTAATATTCTAGTCTAGATTTAGACTAGAACTTCCCTCTCTTGACTCCTAAATTCTCACTATGGCAACTCAAGTAATTATTAACTACTCTTTTTTTGGCAGATAGAATGCTCCATCAGGTATGTGGATGATTGAAATCTATTACTACTTTATTACACCTCTGCCCAGCACTTGTTGTCTGTTTGCCAGATTCTTCATCCATCTCTTCTTTCTGTCCCAGTAGTCTCTAATTTTAAAATAATTTGTGTTTCTTTCTCCATCATGCTCACTCTCTTGTTGCTGTATTTCTCCTTTGTTCAAAAACATTTTTAAAATAATTTTTGTCATAGATTTAATATTTTTACCTCATTATAGCTTATTATCCTGATCTCACCACCATAGAATCAAGAGTAGTGGGCATAGTCTTCAGCCTCCAGGACTGTAATTGTAACAAAAAAGGACATCTAAATTTCAGTGCTTGTGAAAAGGCTTTTGAGTGTGGATGGCTTGAATCTGTGAGGCATAAAGCCAGTGGTCTGTGTGTGTGTGTTTGGCTGTTCGTTGTTGAGCTCATGCTATTCTATGAGCCTTAATTTCTCTTCAGATTATTTTGTGTGGGTGGGCAAGATATAAATATTTAAACATTACACTAAAGCTACTAGGAAAGATGTTAGAAATCTGAGTCTGGCCAGTCAGTTAACTCTCACAAGAAAAAGGGGAAGGGATTTGAGAGCTTTGGATAGTTTGCCTCTGATCCTCTTTTTTCAAGGACAAAGGAAATTAAAGTAGTACAAGAATGAGCTCTGGAGAGACGTAAAAAATATATGAAATACAGGGACCTCTACTACCTACTGAGGAGTTTTATCAAATGATAAATGATTCCTTTTTGGGGGGTAGGGCTTTGATTTTTCTCTCTGCTTTTGATTGGCTTTCCAGGTTCTATCTACTTTTCACTCAGGATGTATAGATTAACTTGGGTTTATCTGTAAACTGAGTAGTTCATATTTGAGTAATATCCCCTGACATGTTGTTTGTTCAGTTGTTCCCATCATGTTCAACCCTTCATGACACCATTTTGGGTTTTCTTGGCAAAGGTACTGGACTGGTTTGCTATTTCCTTCTCTGGTGGATTTATTTTGTCAGGTAATCAGAGTTTGAGTGACTTGCCCAGGCTAGGAAGTATCTGAGGCTGAATTTGAACTCAGGTTTACCTGACTCCAGATCCACTGCTTTATCTGCTGAGCCACCAGCTGCCTCATACTTTGGCATAGATGAGGTTATCTAGTGTGCCTTCCCTTTTAAATAACTGACTTGATCGTTAGAACACTATTGGTACCTAAGGAGAACCTAGAGAAATTATGATTTGTCCATTGTAATGTAATGGAGAGAGCACTAGGTTTGGAGAATAAGGCTTGAGTTAAAATTGTGACTCTGATACTTATTAGTTATATGACCTCAGGCAAGATATAACCTCTCTGGGCCTCAGTTTCCTCATCTGTAGAATGAAGGGGTTGGACTGGATGATCTCTGAACTGTCATCCAGCTCTAGATCTGTGATCAATGTCCCAAATGGTTAGTAAGAAAGTTAGAAGTATAAGCCAAATCTCCTGACTGCAAGTCCAAATACTTCAGGATGTCAAGAAACGCTCATTAGTTACTTTGACCTTGAGAAACTCACTACATCTTGTAGGCTTCTTGTAAGGATAATTTGCCCTTTTATGTAAAGCATTACACATTTTCCCACCTCTCATTTGACTTTCCTATTGCCATCAATTCAATCATAATCTGTTATATTTGGACCTAATTATATTAAATGTAAAGCAAAGAATTTTTATTATGTACCTGTTATATGCACTTGGATCTGTTTTTATTTTCTACTTTATTCCATTCAATCCTCCCCAAATGTACTTTTTTGTACACGAACTTAAGAAATTCATGCCGGGGAGGCTAGGTGGTGCAGTGAATAGAACACTGGCCCTGGAATCAGAAGAACCTGAGTTCAAATGCAGCCTTGGACACTTAACGCTTACTAGCCATGTGACCTTGGGCAAGTAACTTAACTGCAATTGCCCTGCCTTCCCCCCTCCAAAAAGCAACAAAATTTAAAAAAAAAGAAATTCATGTCATTTCTTGGACCCTTCCATGGCTGATTAAAACTGTCTTGCCTTAAAACTCATATCTTGTGAGGTGACCTATATCTTCCTCCTAAATAGGGCTATCTCCAGAGTTAGAGCTCAGGCTCCCTTCTGTCTTTAGCTAAAAATAAAAATAATTTGCCCTGGGTCCAAGATGGTCATGGAAGATCACTCAGTTGATCTGGCTTTTTGCCCCTTGCTGTTCTCCTAAGATTGGGCTACCATAACAACCAAGATGAGTTTCCTGGCCTATTTTTTAGAGAACATTTGCTCCCAGATTTAGTTTTTACTGATGTGGGAGTAGTTAGAAATGAAGAATGTTGGTGAAGTTTTTTGTTAAACTTCTTAGGATTATTTATAAATCATTGTGAGTTTTTGTGTAGGAATTATAAATAAATGTTTAAAGTTATTGTTAAAAGCCTGAAAACAGCTAAACAATTTTTAACAATTTATATACTTCAAAGTGGCACATTTACATGATTTCAGTGTGAGAGGTCTTTAAAGGTGACTCTAGGTTTAAAGAAAAAATGACTCGAGTTATCCTGTTAACATATTTGAGTTTTGTTATGCTAAGGAGTGAGAATCCTTTGGTCTTTGTGTAAAGGTTAAGTGGCCAAGTGACTAAATATAACCCTAGTAATGTCAGCTACAGACTGATTACCTCCCACCCTTGGTGACTCTTGCATTCAGAACATATTTTCTGAAGGTAGTCAGTTTGGACAGTGGGGAAGAACTCTTAGATTTGGAGTCATAGGATCTAGGTTAACATCCTGGTTATTGGTATGAACTTGAACAAGT